>JAWQEG010000216.1:837500-885000 GCA_033782935.1 Petrolisthes cinctipes | reverse complement strand
TATGGCTTTTTCAATAAACTTGGTTTAATTTTATGCATAGGATATATATATTACCGTATCTCTCAAGTAACTGGCAACCTTACACATCCTCCCTACTGTCTTATCCCTCTCTCGCTTGCCCTTCCCTCCTTTCTTACTGTTTATCTTTTCTTTCTCATATTTTTAACCTTCTCATTCGTTCTTAAAAAGTTTTAATGACATAGGCCTTTCTCCCTTATCACTTATAGTCCAATTATATGATTCGAAAATCTGCGGCTGAGATTATGTTGTAGATCGCATTTTGGTTCTCAATATGTAGAGGTTGATTGATTGATTGATATTAGGCGCCGCAACAGCGAGGTCATATAGCGCCAGAAAACGGTGATAGAGAGGTGAGACAGCAAGCAGGAAGGAAATAGAAAGAAAAGGGGGATAGTTGAAGAACTAAAAGCTAGGGGCTGGGGCCGAAGGGGCGCCAAAACCCTTAAAGTATTGCCCACATCATTACAGGCAATACCCCCTACGGGGTAAGCACGAGGGATAAAAGGAATACAGGGAAAGCTGTCTAATATCCAAAAGATAATATATATTCAGTAGTCTATCCCACTACGATGGTGAACAAAAGACAGTGCCTTTATTTAAAGGACATAATGTAACAGATATTCTAATTATATTTGTTTGTTATTACTTTTCAACTAATCACCTTCATTTGTCTTACCCTCTTCCCCCTCACCCTCGCCTCAAATCATAACATTTCTTCTCTCCTATATCCACCTACGTTAATGCAGTATGCACTTTATACCCGGGTTCTTCAAATTACGGGTCCCGAATTCCTCCAAACCGGGGCGCAGGCTCACAAAAATAAATACATGAATAAAATAGAATAATAATGTTCGTGACAATAAAATAAATATGAAGTTCATACATGAATCCACCTTACATACTTTTATAATCGAATATTCATATATTTAATTATCAATAAAACAAAATAATTGCACAAATATTAGCCTTCTTGAGAAAGAGTGAGAGAGAGAGAGGGGGAGGAGTAGGTGAGGCAGTGCTTATAATTCTGTTTATAATTCTGGTTTGAATGCCTTTTTATCATAATTATTGCGTTTCAGTTTCTGGCCTTGTATTTTCTTAGGTTGATAATTCCGGTCATTTGTAAAAGATCTTTCTGTATGGATCGCGAGAATGTTGTCATAGTTAAAACTGGGTCATGACTGAAAAAGTATGAAGAACCCTGCTTTATACTATTGATGATTCGATACCGTTCACAGTGTATGCTTCATTCATTCCTCCTGACACATGTCTTCTCTACATTACCTCCTATATAGCCCCGCCCACATTTCTCTCCTCCTCTCCCACTAACATCCCCCCTCCGTCCACCTGCAACTGTTACCAGATCCGACGAGGAACAAACCAAGTCGCTGGTGGATGGGGTGTGGACCCTTGATCTGTCCGGAGCTGTACAGTCGGCGGCAAAAGTCCTGTCGCCTCACTTGCTTCACCGAGGCACGCGATGTTCATAAACTCGAGATTAGTAGGTGTAGAAAACGTGTGTATTTCTCGAGTCAATGAACACTGCATGTCTCGGTGAAGCAGTTGAGGCGACAGGACTTCTGCCGCCGACTGTACACTCTACAAGATTTCCACCTGGACCACCCCTTCACTTGGCGAGGCTAACGTGGCAACAGCGCTTCGCTTGTGTGAGCTCATGTGAATATACAAAACGCTATTTCGAATCGACAAAGCTTCATCTGCCGTATTCGGGTCGGAGAAAGGAGATGTGGGAGGGCGGGGGAGGAGGGACAGGCAGTTTGGTGGGTGGAAGGAGGAGTGGTGGTGCAGAGAAGGGGAGTCACATGTGCTAATGCAACATTACAACCATTTTAATACATTTATTAACATATTATTGATGTGTTATTCCCCAAGTAGGCTAATACAAATTTATTAACATTTATTAATTTTCCTAGGGACCTAGGCACATGCATGACCACACACTTGGACACCAAACATAGTTTACTTCATCTTTTATTACAGGCAAAATCATGAAGAGCAACTATCTGTCCTCTCTTCACTAACCCAGTGTTTCGTCTGTTCATGATGTAAAGCAGAGAGCTAATGACAGATCTACACAGGAGGGATGTTTTTTTTTTTTTTTTTTTTTTTAATTAATTGCGCCGTAGCATCAATCAACAGGCAGGCAAATACATACGGGTAGGCTGGACCCATGAGGATACAATGACTAAAACCACACATACACTCACACACACACACACACCACACACACACATCACGAAAACATAACAGAATGGAGCACAAGCATACAGACAAATATTTACATTATGACCTATTTAAATCCACCAATACGAGGGTGGCGTACCAAAAGTTCCTCCAGAACCTGGTGGTTCAGCAGGTGTCGACAAACCACATCAAGTGGCAGGCCCCGGGGAAGCAAGTGTCGGACAGTGGGGCAGGCCATGCAATAGTGCTCTATAGTGTTAGCACGAGGCACTCGACACAAGCGACACTCAGTGAAGGGAGGCTCACCCTGCATCCCAGCAACCTGCCACGGTGGACGGTAGCCAAGCCTCATACGAGCAGAGACTACATTGTGCCTCCGAACCATGAGGCCTCGACGACGGTAGGAATATTTGTGACGGCAGACAGACTCGTAATGTGTGATGGAGATGCTGAAGGGCCTCTCTGCATCCCTGCGTCGCCGTACAGGGAGCAGAGCGGCGGAGCGGACTTTAGAGAGGTAACATGTCAGGGAGAGAGGACGTCCAACACCACGAGGAGGCAGATGGCAGGCTTCCTTTGCGAGTCTGTCAACTGTACCATTGTGACGTAAACCTACATGGGATGGCACCCATAAAAATTTGACAGTCAAGTTACAATGACGCAATAAGGACAAAAACGATAAAATCTGCTGAACAACAGTAGAGTGTGTGGGCTGAACACTAGAGAGGGAATGAAGGGCAGGTCTGGAGTCACAAAAAATGGCAGCATTCACTCCACGTTGAGAAACAAGACTAACAGCATCCAGAATGGCATACAGTTTACACAATGTTGAGCTAGAGTGGTTACAGAGAAGACGGCCAACCCAGCCCCCTGGAGGTGACTCCATGTCAGGTGAGAAAACGGCACAACCTGCTGCACCATCCACTTGCAATGAGCCATCAGTGTAGAGGCAGTATGGATCTGTGATGGAGGACGTCACTGTTTCTATGTGTTTCAGAGCCAACTGCCACTGTAGAGAAGGCAGTTCCGACTTGGAAGTAGGTGTGAAGCTCACATCAGGTGTTGGTAGCATCCACGGAGGGGGTCCTGTGGGGACGACTGCCACCATTATATCTATATTAAGACTACGGAGCATAGAGGAAACAGACCTTATAAGAGTACGTCCAGCAGTCAGTAAGGGAGGGACCGGGTAGTTTGGTCTAAGAGAAGTCCTGACTAACTGAGAGTAATGGGGTGAAAGATGTGAGAAATGGAGGCACTTGACAGTGAAGCAAGTAACATTAGAATAAATTCTTTCCACTAACTGGGAAAGACGCAACTCACGCTGCATGTTCACTATCCTGGTCGACATTGGACAGCCGAGAATTATTCTCATTGCTCTATTCTGAAATTTTTCTAAAGTTTCAAGAGTAGCCCTGGGAAGTTGAATCAGAGCAGGGGAGAGGTAATCAACAACTGAACGGATAAAAGCAATATAGATAGTCCTGGCTATTGGGATAGAGATGCCCGAGGAGTTGTTAGTGAACCATTGAAGTGGCGTAAGTCGACGCTGGAGACGACCAAATAAGTCCTGGACAATGGGATGGTCTTGAGGTCTGACAGGGACAATCGGCCAAATATTGACTGGTGCGCCCAGGTAGCGATACTGGGAACACATGGGAATGACAGTCCCTCTAATGTTGAACACTGGCCGAGCTTGAGGAAGGCGGCAGATGAATATTCTGCTTTTATCTGGGGAGAAAATTATGCCACAGTGAGAGGAGGACACAGAAAAGGAGTCAAGAAACTGCTGGAGATCCCTTGGTGAGGTAGAATGAACACAGATATCATCAGCATAGCACGTAATTGTAGTTCCAGGTATATCAGGGAGAGAAGTGAGCAGCCGATGCATCAAAATATTAAATAACAATGGGCTGAGAACACCCCCTTGAGGCGTACCAAGATGGAAACTGCGCAAAGGACTGAGCGCACCACTGAAAAACACACGGGAGGTCCTGTTACTCAGGTAGCCCCGAATCCACCATAATAGATTACCCTTTATCCCAAAGTCAACCAGTTGATCCAAAATGACGTCTCTATTAGCAACATCGAAGGCACTTCGAAGGTCAATGAAGGCCACCACACTGTCCCTGTTAAGGCGAGTGTACAGGTCGACTAGGCATTGGTGTGTGTTCCGCTGGGGAAGGAAACCAAACAGCCATGGAGAAAGGCAATCTTGCAGTCTGTACATGAGACGATTGAGTAAGATTCTCTCCATTACTTTACAAAAACAGGAAGTAAGGGAAATAGGCCTGAACTTCGCAGTGCCGGGCTTAGGGATGGGTATTATTGTGCTGCTGGTCGAGGTTCGTGGTACACAACCATCACGAAGACAAAGATTGTACAGTAGAAGTAGAGGATTCCCAGGAATTTGTTGAAGTAGGCACAGCACAGCATAAGTAATACCATCATCACCAGGGGAAGAAGCTCTACCCCGAGAGAGGGCACGTCGCAACTCCTCCTCAGTTATCTCCTCTGCATCATCGTCATCATCTTGCAACAGAGCAGACATTAGACGTAGCCGATGGACAGCAGCACGGGAAGTGAGTGCATCTTGTATGTGGATGGGTAGACTGGCTGAGGTAGATTGTTCTGACCAGGCATCGACAAGTTGTTGGGCATAGTCGGCGGGAGTGTGATGACGAGCAGTGGCCGGTGTCTTTTTAACAACCCAATGGATGAGGTGCCACATTGAAGCCACACTTGTTTGCTGGTTGATGCTGTCCGTGAACCGCTGCCAAGACTCAGTGTGAGTACACTCCTGCAGGGCAACTAAAGCATCCCTAGTCATCTGGTAACGATGGAGCAGGTCAGGGGTTGGGTTGGCTTGAAACAATAGGCCATCACGTTCAGCCTCCTCCTTTGCATCCTGTATACGTGCATCCAGCGTCCAGGAGTGGGCAGTATGGCGATGCTGGAGGTGTGGCTGGGAGACGTATAGCCTATAAAAGTCATGAGTAGCAGATACAAGAGCAGAGTACAACTGTTCAGCTGATGATATGTCAAATGTAGGGAATACATGGGCCATGAATAAGATATAAGTCGGGCAATATTTAGGGGGCACAGCAATACGCAAACGAGTGGCTGAAGCACTTGCCCCAGCAGTTAGAGAATAATGAAACCGAAGAGCGATGTGATCAGAGAATAAGTCTGGCACGGAAGAGCACAGGACCTGAGATGCTATCAGGCCAGATGAGAGGATGTAATCCAGAGTACCTCCCCGGCAATGAGTGGCACTGCCAGTGTCCCAGCATGTCAGATGATGCTTGCGGATGTATGAAAGGAGACGAACACCATTACGATTAATAGAGCCAGAACCATCACCCAAATCAGAATGCCGAGCATTAAAATCTCCCATATAAACCATACCACGCACTGTTGGAGAAGGAAGAGCCTCAAGAGTGAGTCTAGCTGGGGCAGAATAGACATTACATAGTTGTAGTACTCGATTCCCAGGTAGAACCTCAAATAGCTGAAAGGTCATGTCAGGATCAGTGGAGGTACGGAGAAGGCGATGTGGCAAGGAGCTATGTATGTAAGTCAGGAGACCATTCCTTACCAGATGAACATATGGCACATAACCTGAGAGAGGAGGAGCTTGCTCAGTAGTGAGCGGCCGTCCTGGAAATGCTTCCTGGAGAAAAATAACACTGGGATGATGACGAAAAACATAGGCCTTGAGTTGAGTGAGCTTAGCATAACTGGTGATACCACATACATTCCAGGAGATGACATCCAGCCGGCAATCACTAGCGAACTCTGTATTTGGAGGTAGAAGTCCGGTGAGTGGGAGCAGATGAGCGACCTGGAGAAGAAGATGGACCAGGAGAAGGGACTGACTCGAAAAGCTTTTCAAGGCGAGATGCAACAGTATCCATCTTTTCGGTAAGGGTAGTGACAGTTGAGATGATGGCCTGCTGAGCCTCAACCAAGGTGGAGAGTTTGTAGTAATTGACAGCCTGCGCGGCAACTAGCCCATCAATCCTGGCTTCAAGGGCAGAAAAGCGGTTCTCGAGAGCCGTACATCGTGCCATGAGGGTAGCAACAGACTTGCGGAGGGCCAGGTCTGGAGGTGAGGCAGGGCTGGTAGGAGGAGCAGACTGGGGATGTGGCGGTGGTGGAGGCGGAGCAATAGTAGTGACACAGCCTGGACCTGATGTCGAGTACATCCATGCCACACGTTAACCCCTGGCTGAAGGCATCGTGGACGCTTCCATTGAGACGTATCCTCAGGAGGTGAAGGCTCAGAGGTGGAGGCAGCAGGACGTGATGGTTCGCCCCTGACAGGACACGTCTTGGAATCATGGTCAGCGGCACACCATGCACACTTCGGCCTGGCAGAACAGTACCGGGAGATATGCCCAACTCCCCAGCACCTGTAGCACCAAGGCTGGTCATTATGAAGTTTCCTCGCCTCACACGGTGGAAGACAAGGGAGGAAATCAGAGGAAATCTTATTTGGAAGTGGATCAGGTTGACTCCAGACAACAACAATACGGCTAATGGGGGAACCATCTTGGAAAAAACGACGGGCAAAGTACACACCAGGGTATCCCTTAGCAAGTTTCGGGTCAACATCAATAGGAAAACGGGTAAGGATGTAGCTGGGGAACTTACGAGGCCTCTCGGGTGAGTCTTCAAGAATGAGAGGCAGAGACAAAAATTCACCAGCCTTCACTCTATCAATGATATCCTGATGCTTCCTAGAGATGTAGACAAACCGGGAGGTGACAGCAGCCATCTTGACTTCAGCCAGTTCACGCTGCAGCTGGAAGGCCCTGTTGACATCAGACAACCAACGCAACTTTGTGTCTGTAGATGGGTTCCCAGAGAAGGAGAGCTTGACATAGACATTTCTTGGGGCAAAAGCAGGAAGGTTGGACGAGGGCAAGGAGTTGGTATACAAGGAAGAAACACCACGTTGAGGCAGAGAAGGTACGTCATGCACAGCTGAAGCACCCTTGGCAGTCTTGGCAGCCGGAGGCAAACAGTCCACACCATCGGAATCCTGCAAGGAGTCGGACGAGGCATCAACGGGTCGCTTGGTAGAGGTTGAGGAGGTGGAAGGCTGCAACCTGAGCTGCGGAACGACCGAGGAGAGGGGGGGAGGGTTGCGAGAAGGCAGCTCAGGCCAGTGATCCTTGATAGGAGACTCATCCTCCTCCGACATGGCCAAGTCGGCCTCCAGGCAGGAAGCCACATCCGAATCCGCGCTCTCCATCAGGCCAGGCAAGGCCTAGATGGGAAACGAACAACTGAACACACACGAACATACACACACAGAACCACAATAAAACAAATAAACCACACACAACAATACCACAAACAGCAAAACCACAAAAAAAAAACGAGATAGAAAATATAAACAACCCCTATAACACCACAGACACAACAACACACAAACAAGAACGTAGAAACAAGACAAACAACAACACAAACAACAACACAGGCAGAGCGCCAGGAACACGTCTTCACTCCAGGAAGGTTGGGGTGAGACTCAGGAGGGATGTATACAACACCTCGGCGTATCCCCTTATTGTATTGTCAATGAAACTATTAGTAGAATCCGACTCCAGCCACAGATGTTTCATAATTACGACTCCGATGCCGACTATGCCTGCCTCTAACTGAATTAATAATAATATTTCATGTTTATAGATTTACTCATGCATATAGTGAACTAAAGTTTTATTTATGTGAATTTTAACCGAATGCAGCCAAAAGCTTAAATATGAATAGCTCCATGACTCTTCATTTTATTATATATTAAGATACAGTAGTTTCAAACAAGCTGGTTTTAACATTCAATACTCGTATGAATGATTGCCCTTTAGCATGTAAGGTTTAACTAGATGACTTAACTGGACTGACAAATTTTACAGTGATAACTGAACACAATCATACTTTTGGGGGTATGACAAGGCACCTCCCTCTTGTGGTCTGCCCTGAACGCCTGATTACCTATTAACAAAATATATTACTGTTAGTATGGTTACCGTGTCCTCATTACTGAAAGTGCAATAAATATTTTCTTTCTTGCAGACGTAATCCAAAATAATTGAGGTGATAATTATATTATTTTGACACTGTACTCAATGTTAGATAAACATATATACCAGATAATATGCAACGTCACGGCTTTATACCAAACCTCTGATGTGTGTGTGTGTGAATGTGTGTACTGATAAGCAATAATGACAGAAAGAACCAAGGTGCTATAGCAGCTTGCCCGTGATGAGAGATGAAGTGAACTATGTTTGGTGTCCCAGTGCAGGTGTCTACGAAAATGAATAAATTTTAATAAATTTTGTATTACTTGAGGATTAACACATCAATGATATGTGAATAAATATATTAAAATGGCTGTAATGTTGCATTAACACATGTGACTCCCCTTCATGGACCACCACTCCTCCTTCCACCCACCAAGCCACCTGTCTCCCCCCCCCCACTTCTCCTTTCTCCGACCCGAATACGGCAGATGAAGCTTTGCTGATTCGAAATAGCGTCCTGTATATTCACATGAGCTCACACAAGTGAAGTGCTCTTGCCGCGTTAGCCTCGTCAAGTGAAGGGGTGGTCCAGGTGGAAATCTTGTAGAGTGTACTATTGGCCACAAGTATTCGTACCCACCTCTGTTTTGCTTCAACCAGAATTCATCTGGTAACACTGACTCGCATGTCCAGATGTATGATATCCTTCTGTTCCCCCTCTTCACTTTCCCTTCACATGAATAAGGCGATATATATCTGTAGTTATTTACTTACATTGTGGCGATATTCTATAATTAGTGTGCTTTATCCCTTTATTCTGTCAAACTATTTACTTTGATGTCACTTTCATGTGTTAAAGATTAAGAGAACTGGTCCCCCTCCATCTTTCTTTCCTTTCTTTAGCTCCCCCTCCCTCATCCCTCCCCCCTCTGTCTCTCTACTGTTCCCTCCCACCTCACTCTTTCTCTCCACTGCCCCCTCTCTTTATCTCCACTGCTCCCTCCCTTCACCCTCTTTCTCTCCACTGCTCCCTCCCACCCCCTTCTTTCTCTCCACTGCCCCCTCTCTCCCCCCTCTTTCTCTCCACTGCTCCCTCCCACCCCCTCTTTCTCTCCATTGCTCCCTCCATCCCCTCTCTACCTAATAACATGCGCCCTCCATCCTCATCTGTCTATCTTGTTCCCTTACTCCCTCTCTCCCTCATTCCCTCAACTTATCATCTAACTTTCTCTCTCTGTGGTTTTCCCTTCCTCTTTCCACTTACTCACACTCTCTTCTATCCTAATCATTCTCATACTTTAAATGTTTTACCTCGTATTGAGTTCGAATTTCTTTCGTATTTATTGCTTTTATCTATGAGTAGAGTTTCCTAACTTCTTCCTTGTATCTACTGGTTTATTAAAGGTATAATTTTTTGTCTGACTTATATTTTTTAGTGATATTTGAGTCTGATGGATCAGGAAATTAAAGAGTTTGTTTATCACATGGGTGGACTCCACATTTCTCCTAGACCTTCTACTTTCCATCATTCCAGTCTAACGACAGGTTGGAATCTTTTTAGCCTTGCCCATTAATATTTTCAAATAACAGTGTAAAATATATTAAAACTCTCTCACTCTGCTTTTGTTTATAGAGCGGCGCCACATCAAAATCAATTAGTGGTCCGCACCCCTGCATTCCCAATAATGCTAACATTCATTTAATTTAATTCCTGATTCAGAAAGAAAGTGCTAATTGAGTAAAGAAGCTCCTTCACAAATATAGTTATTCATATTGGATTGTGTGTACTGATGTTAAAACTATGAATTTATTTTATCCGTATACTTTAGGGGACCTGGTATTAGTATATTACAGTTGTAGTGAAATGCAGTGGTATGAATATAGTGTTAGGCACTGCCAAGATATGTTTCTTGTTTTTTCTTAATTAAATGTATAAATACTACGTTATTCCTAATTTTAATGCAACTGTTTTCTTGAGTTTTTACGCTTGTTTTTTTATGGTTTCAAACATTTTTTTACACATTAATTTGACAATTGATTTATAAAAAAATTGTTTTATGATGCTAAGGAGAAACTGTGGACAGGCACGAACTGACCAAAGGTGGTTGAATCACATTTGTTTTCGACTTCGTTCGGCTGCATGAATCTTTCGAATCTTTAGGTTTGAAGCCAAAGGATTCATACTCATTGTAATACTGTTTTCTGTCCTTGGCTGCCGTCAATACCCTGCCAAATTAGCAAATTTTTTCGGGATAGAATACAAGGGAATTACACATTCGTAGGATCATAAGCCCAATGAAATTATTATCCGCCGACTTGGCGGAGCTTAACTTTTCTGAAAACGATCCAGATGTATTAATACCTTATTTCCGAGAATAAATGGTTCTGTTCTTACTCATGTTAAAATCGTTTCCTTGGATTTATATAAGTTCAAGGAAACCAGAGCACACCAACGTCTAAAATGGGAACAGTAATACTTGTGCACCTATGTTGAACAAATATGTTTTTGCAAAAACGTAAACATTCGTAATTATTCGTTTACGGTAAACAAGGGTCATGTGCTTTAACCAGGGTTGTCGAGTGTTTGCAAAGGTTTGAAATTACTTCATGAATTTTTAGGTAAAAAAAATAATGTGGCTAATACTGAACTTTGGGCTCAGAATGGGAATTGTAACTAAATAACACAACACACACACACATACACAGGAGAGAGAGAGAGTAATCGAGGGAGGGAGGGAGGTAGGGAGCAAGAAGAGACAGGCAGAGGAAGCGAGGGAGGTAGCAGGGGAGACAGAGAGGGAGGGTGGTAGCACAGGAGACAGGGAGGGGGGAGGGAAGGAGCAGGAGACAGAGATGGAGAGGAGGAGGGAGATAGGAAACGGAAACCTCAATATTCATCAATAAAATCATTCTAATTTCCCAGTAAATACAGTTTGACTGAATAGATGGATAAACCACAATATTCATAGAATATTACTTCAAGGTATATACAGTAAATAACTACGAGAATGTGAAAGGAAAGTGAGGTAGGAAATAGAGGATATCATACATCTGGACATGGGGGATGGGGTTCAGTGTTACCAGATGAATTCTGTGTTAGGCAAAACTGAGGTGGGTACGAATACTTGTGGCCGATAGTACGTGTGTGTAGAGAAAGAGAGAGAAGGTACGTGTGTGTGTAGAGTGAGAAAGAGAAAAGGTACGCGTGTGTGTGTGTGTGTAATACCGAATACTGTCCTGAACCCACAAACTACCATAAAATTTAATTAAAAGGCAGCTCAACGCTATGATGTTCCCGGCGGTTCAAGGCACGAGTCGATGCTCGTGGCATAATAATAATAATGTCGTAGCCTAGAGAAAAGGGCTTAATTAAGCCAGATGGAGTAGTATTTTCCCTGGTTATGTTAGCTAGTTAGCTAGTTAGCTACACCAGGCAGGGGGAAAAATTCCACTGGTACATTAGTTAGCATCCCTCAATTGTCGAATTGTTCATATACCTGTCGATATTGTTACTGAGGGAAATAATCGTACCAGAAACAGCTTGATTGCGTACTTGAATTACATACGTATCATGAAGTGGAGAATTGTGGGAATTTATTTATGCGTCGTAAATTGAAATTGCATGTATCACTGACGTGTATAATAATATAGGATGTAATGATAGTCAGCATAGGTGCGCATTCAAACAAATGTGTGTGGTGCCAGGCAATGGCTGGCCAGACACGCCGCCGTTGTGGAGTGGCAGAATGATACGTAACGCCAGCCAGCTAGCCCGGCCTAAACGTACAGCCACAGAGAGTTAGTTCGGCCTCACACCGCGAGTGAATAACACATATTGCTCGTCCTTGGGTCTATCTCTCTTATCTTGCCTTTGTCTCTCGTGATGAAGAGATAAATGGAAGTCGAATATGTTCGGCAAACTAACAGCATTCACAAGCTTCAAGGTTATTATTAACCGATTGCAACAGACAATCTTTTAAATCTTATGCAGTTATGCTATTAATATTTGCATTAACCAGATCAATATTTAAGAATGCAGGCTGTACAACAGGTGCGGGTGAGGGGTGCATAGGAGGTGTTATGATGTTAGCGGTGACGTGGTGGGGTTGATGTGCATGCTCATTGTCCGCGTATATAGCCATAGGTTAGTCGGCGAGCTTGATGTACTGTTGCAGGGGCAGGTGTAGTTGCGCCTACAGGTGTAGCTGGACGGTAGGTGGAAGGAGCTTGGCATGGCGGTTCTTGAGGACGGTCTCCGTGAAGGGGTGACCCGCTTTATCATTTAACTTTTGCATGTGCCGTAGCACCACAGACGGGCGGTGCCCCTCCAGCTGCATGTCCTCGAGGGCCCTTAGGAATTCCTACTCCGACATTCCGTGGGCAGAAACGATGGCGTCATTGAATGAGTCATAGGAGGGTTGAAGTGTGAGTGTCGTTGGAATGGCGTCGAACACGTCCGCCGGATGGGAATTTCTTTTCACTCGTGAAAGAAGAGGAGCACCAAAGAGTTTTTATATGCCGGAACCATGAGTGGACGTCGAGAGAGAAAGGAGGAACGTAAGGTCTCTGTGGCGAGGGGGTTTGCGAGGTTGTTCCTGTAGGTGTGGATGTGGAGGAGTTTTGAGGGGGTGAATGCAAAGAAGCGTTAGGTGAAGTAGGGATTGAGAAGTGGCGTCCATGGTGACGGTAGGGTTGTGAGTGGTAGGTGAAACGACTGCTAACGTGCGGATAAGGTGGTAGCGTAGTGTTATGTATGTATGGGCAGTGTATAGGGGTAATACGTAGTCAACAGAGTAGGCAACAAAGAATATGCAACGAGGATATGGACCAGGAGCCCGCCTGGGACGTGTAGGTTGACGTGGTAGAGTAGGCTGGCGGGTTAGGTAAAGAGGGTGGGGGAATGCAGGAAGTGTAGTAGTGGCAGGACAGAAAATAGGAGAAGGATAGTGGGGACTGAGTAGAGTATGGGAGCGGGTAGCGCGTAAGGAGTGGAGAGAAAACGGGTGGGATGAATTGGGGCTGAAAGATGGAAAACGGGAGTAAGTGGTGGGTGACTAAGGTAGAGTGGGCAGCGCGGGGAGGGGGTGAGTTGGGGGTAGGAGAGGAATATAGAGAATGGGGATACCAAGGGGGTAACAGAGGTATTGTGGGAAGAGCGGGCAGCAGGTACAAGGCGTGGAAAGTGCGGGTAGAGGGCAAGGAAGGGGGGTATGGAATACAGAGTGCGGAAGTAACAATGGGGTAGATGGAGGTAGAGTGGAAAGGGTAAGTAAAATAAGGGGAGTACTGAGACCAAGTACGAAAGAAAATACAAGGAATATAAATATGGTGTAGGACGTAGTGGGTGAGGGTTGGATTAGACACAAGGGATACAGGAGAAGGCAAATAAGGAGAAATACATAAAATAATGCACACCAAATAATGGACATAGAGGCCAAGCACACAAAAAAACGAAAATATATGGATAAAAATGGGGCAAGTAGCACTGGGGAAGGATCACCGAGAAAAAGAGTGGAAAGTGTATGTAATATGTACTCATACCTTATGAAAGTGTAGTGTAGAACTTAGATGTAGACGTGAGAGAAACGTCGTAGATGAGAACGAGGACGTGATTGTTCCGTGGCGTGTCGAGTGCACGGTATGTCGTTGCATACGAGGACACTGGACCCTAGGCACAGGTTGTGTACAAATGGTCTGTAGCACGAGGTTGTATGATGCGTCGAGGAGAGCACGTAGTCGTAGGCTTGGTAGGAGATGTATGTGGGGTAGAGGACGTGCATTGGTGTGTAGCGTTGCAGAGGCGGTGTGTAGAGTGGATCACATGGCGTGGGAGCGTGATGAGGAGTCGATGAAGTGGTGGCGTACGTGGGTTGGTGTGTCACGTGGTACGTAGCATAGGTGTGTGATATGCACATACAGTTAGTGCGTTGGAGATGAGCACGTAGGCATATCGTAGGTGTACGTGAGGTGGCAACGAGGAGAGCACCATGGGTAGGTACGGGTTCGTAGGTGTTTAGAGATGAGCACGTGGCCGTACCATAGGTGTACGTGGAGTAGAGGTGAGAGCATATCATAAGTTGGTGAGGAGTACATAGGTGCATAGAGATGAGCACATGGGCGTACCGTAGGTGTACGTGTGGTGGCGATGAGGACGTACAGCAACACTTACCTCCATCATCCACTCACCATTATCAACACTTTCCACACACACAACAACAACACGCACCCACGACACTCACACCTACCCCTCTTCAACCACAACACTTCAACACTGTACCTCTCACATAACCACACCAACCACTTTCAACACATTTCAACCAACCTACTTCAACACAACAACAGGCCCTGCCTTTGCCACAACAATAGTATCATACACAGTCCACACCACAGCTACAGCAACCTGGTGCACAACAACACCTTGATACCCTCGCACATTCATTCTATGCCTTCCTAAACCACCAATCACAACCAACACCTCTCTACCACTATCAACACTACACACCACTGCCTCAACCACAGCAACAACAACAACATTTCACTACACAACCACGCATTCTTCCACCACTTCAGCGTCAACTTCCCGCCACTACATCACAGCAACTCTGCTCGTACCACCAGCGGTTCGGCGCCAACGCTCGTAACTGCTGCCCGCCCTGCCAATGGAATGCCACTTCCAACCACCAACCTTCCCGCCTTATGCAGGGAAATGAGTAAGACGGTGGCCTCACAATGCCCAACACACTACCGCCTACACAACAATCTGGGCCCTCACCCGACAACAAGATGCCGCAACATACCTCCATGCCCTCACCTCTACGTATCACACACACCAGCAAAGCGACCTTCGCAGCTCCACAATGCAACACGCTTAGCTACAACCGCTCCAAGATGGCCCCACAATGCGACACACACACCGGTATTGCCACCACGCCGTTACATCACTCAGACATCGACACGATGTCTCGCTACACCACCACTATCGACTCGAATCGCAACACGGCCTTCTTCGCTGACACCACCCCTCTCGCACCCATGATACTACCTCCTCCCGGGACCTTCTTACCCCCGCACCGCTCTGCTTGCACTCTCTTGTGGGTGGAAGACCTCGAGTCGGGGGACACCTTCGACATCGAGTCTGGCCCTGATGTTAGTGTCGTTCCACCTCGGGAAAAGGACTACAAGAGCCAGGCATCCATCGCGTACGACCTCCTCACCGCTAACCAGTCACCCATTGCCATCTACGGCACCAGGAGTAGCGGCGTGACGCTACTGAGGAACGAATACGTGGTTTGGCCCTTCATCGTGGCTGATGTACAGGCACCTATCCTGGGTCTGGATTTCCTGACAGCTCATGACCTGCTCATGGATGCCAAGTGCAACAGACACATACACCAACCCTCTTTCGCCACTATTCCTACCAAAGGCTGCCGCCGCACCACACCTACAATGACACATATCGCACACTCCAATACATAGCAACACATAATACACGAGTTCCCACACCTACTCTTGACAGACACATTGCACCACATCCACAGCTCAGGAATTCACCACACCATCACCATGATGTGCCCCCAAGTCTTTGCCAATCCAAGATGGATGCCTCCCGAACGTCTTGCACCTGCCAAACAAGAGTTCCATGTGAATATCCAACAGGGGTTGGCTAAACCATCCGACAGTGCCTGGGTGTCACCGCTTCACATGGTCCCCAAGCAACAGGAAGGAGAGTGGAGGGCCTGCGGAGATTACAGGGTTCTCAATGCTGTCACCGTCCCTGATAGGTACCCCATTCCTCACGTCCTGGTCTTTCACTCTAAGCTCCAGGGATGTGCGGTATTCTCAAAGATTTACCTTGTCCGGGCCTTCCACCAAATCCCTGTTGCAGAAGAGGACATAAAGAAGACCGCCATCACCACGCCCTTTGGTTTGTTTGAGTTCCCAGCCATGAACTTCGGACTACGGAACGTTGCCCAAACGTTCCAGAAGTTCATGGACAAGGTGCTTCGTGGGCTGGAATACTTCATGGTATACATTGACGATATCCTCGTTGTCTCACATAACCACGCGCAACACCAGCAGTACTTGCGGGAACTCTTCGCATGTCTGCAGCACTATGGCCTCAAGATACACCCATCAAAATGCATCATTGGGGCAGACCATCTTGACTTCCTCAGTAACCGTGTCATATCCAAGGGCATCACACTGCTCCCACAGAAGGTGGAGGCTGTTCAGGAATTCCCCCTGCCTACAACAGTCAGAAAACTCCGTGAATTCCTAGAGGTAGTGAAATACTACCTCCGGTTCATCCCCACACTGCCACCGCCCTAGCCCCTCTACACAACTTACTGAAGGGGTTAAGAAGGCTTCACAGAAGAAGCTCAACTGGACCCCAGCAGCAGAGGCCACCTTTAGGGAGATCAAGACCAAACTGGCTGACACCACCCTCCTGGCATACTCTACTCCTTGTGCACCCACATCCATCTCCACTGATGCGTCGAACAATGCTATCGTATCGGTCCTGGAACATGAGCTCGACAGAGTGCGTAAACCCATCACATTTTTCAAAAAACGACTCGAGCCCCCTCAAAGAAAATACAGTGCTTTCGACAGGGAGCTTGAGGCCATGCACTACGCCGTTAAGCACTTCTGTCACTCTCTCGAGGGTAGGTCGTACCACATCCGTATGGATCATAAGCCTCTTACTACAGCGATGAAACAACTCGGGGCCAACTGGTTTCCTCGAGTTACACATCATCTCCCATTCATATCTGAGTTCACAACGAATATCAGACACGTCCGAGGGGAAGATAACGCTGTGGCAGACGCCCTATCTAGAACGCCGCCCGTACACACTCTAGTTGCTACCATACAACATATTCCACCGCTGGACTACCCCACGCTCGCCAACACCTAACTCAACGATACCCACCTTCAGAAGCTCCTCTCAGTTGAAACAGACCTACGGCTGGAGCGGTTCACTGCACCAGACAAAACCACTCTGCTCTGGTGCGACACCTCCTGCGACACTCCATGCCCATATATCCCCGAGCAGTTCAGAGGAGAGATGGTGTTCAATCACGACCACTCCATCAACCACCCTGGCATCGCAGGTATACTCCGGTTCCTCAGTCGCTGGGCAGTATGGCCTGGCATGAAGAAGCAGGTAAAGGAGTGGGCGATGTCATGCCTATCCTGTCAGCGTGCTAAGGTTAGCCGTCACACCCGCCCACCACTCCACAAGTTCACTGTCCCTACCAGAAGGTTCCACACAGTACACGTTGACATTGTTGGCCCTCTTCCCGTGGATGCCGTTACCTGCTTACATGTGTGGACAAGACGATTCGCTGGTGCACCGCGATTCCTATGTGCAACATCACTGCAGAAGGGACTGCCCACCACTTCCCCAGCAACAGGGTAGCAAACTTTGGTCCACCGGCAGTTATCGTCACTGACCAAGGCACCCAGTTTGAGTCGAAGGCGTGGAAGGATATGCTATTGGTACTTGGGACACACCGACAACGCACCACCGTGTATCATCGTGCAAGCAATAGTATGGTCGAGGGGTTTCATCACCGACTCAAGGACGCCTTCCGTGCACTCCAGCCAGATCAGTGGACCGATGCACTCCCACTCATCCTGCTCACCATCTGCACTACCATGAAGGAGGATCTCAACCACTCCCCGGCTAAGCTTGTTTTTGGAGAAGACTTATGTCTACCTGGCCAACTTACATCAACTGACACTGATACCTCTAGCCTCTCCTTCCTGCCAGCGCATTAACGCACCATCACCAACGTTGTTCCTACACCTACACGCCAACACGTGAAGCCCACCTACATACCACTGGGCCTGAACACTTTCCCTTCGCTCCTGCTACGAACGGACTCACACCGGCCCTCACCCCATACTCTCCTGGACGGACGCTACAGTAACGCTACACGGCAAACCTTACGTCACGTCCTGGAAATGGATAAAACCGGCGCACACAATTACGTCACCCCCTCACACCGCGCCACTTCACCCACAACAAAGAAACTACACCCCGACAAACACAGCGCCTTGTACACGCCACATCCCATATATACCTCCAACGCCACCTTGCCCACACCCCACACATTACCTTACACGTTACCTTAGGTGGTGGCAGGGTGGATAAAGAAATGGACTGCGAATGTCAAGGACCCAGGTTCGAATCCACGAGAAAACGTCTGGGATTTTTGAGAGGTGAACTGGGTCCAGCTGTTCATCAATTATCCTGGCTACGCCGACACGTCAAGAAAATACCCCCTACATCGTTGTCAACTCATAACAGAAGATGCCCGACCATATTCCAAGATGCTGTGAGTGACGGTGTAGCTGCTCTCCCCTGATAGTGACGTTTATAAATAAGGTGTCGTCATCTAGTGGGGCAGAAGAGAAACAACTGTACCAACATCATCATGAAGCTCCACTGTCTCATCTGGTGTGACACCCAGTAATCTTGGGGCCTCACAAGAGTCACGGGCTACTGATAGCCTACAGCCATGAGGTTGAGGTATAGAAAAAAAAAAAAAACACAACCACTACCTGCCACAACGACATACCTCGCTCCTCACACACACCCCATACAGCCGCTCTTACCTCTTATCTTGTCTCATGGGGGGAAGGGGTTACTGTAGTGACCTAAGCTCCAGGCGTTTCATACTTCTGGCATCACGTTTCCCAGCCTTCTCTTGTTAGCTAGCGTGCGGGAGTTCAAATACTTACACAGCCCACCGCATCATAGCCAACTCGCTCTTAATTTGCCCCGGAACTCACGAGCGACAACACCTGCCTTCTATCCAGCTCCTGCCGACACTGCCGCTCACCTTGTTGCATCCCGCCAAGGTTCACTCTACCACACAAGCCTTTCCAAGACTACACACTCGGCAAGACTCAACACAGGCAAGCGGGAAGGTTAACTCTGGTGCTTGGAATCTCTACCAACCTTGTCCCACTATTAAGAATAAAGTTGTACCTAGTATTGGCGTCTGCTGTAACACACTGGTAGTAAACAGGTCTTCCGGACTGTTATAACCACTTATATCACTACTACTATTACGACTACTACTACTATTTTTATTATTAGTATTATTAATATTTTGTGTACGATTATTATTATTATTATTATTATTATTATTATTCTAGTATTGTTATATAATGGAGGAGACAATCCCTTGGTGGAACAACGTCAATATCAAGCTTCCTTCACCTGTGACTTCAGACTCTATCGTTATCCCTTCGACACACAAACTTGCTTCATTGCACTACAGCTGGCTGCAGGCTCTTCAGAAACGCTAAGGTAATTATTGACGTGTTTTAAGACGTTATTGCTACATTTTTTAAGATGTTATTGCATTACAGTTGGTTGCAGGCTCTTTAGAAACGCTAGGGTAATTATTGACGTGTTTTAATAACATGTTTTAAGACGCTTTTTCTATAAGGTATAATTAATAACATGTTTTACGACATTTTTTCTATAAGGTATAACATGTTTTACTACTTTATTTATATAAGATGTAATTAATAACTTTATTTCTATAAGATATAATTAATAACATGTTTTTAGACGTTGTTTCTACATGTTTTATAACGTTATTTCTATAAGGTGTAATTAATAACATGTTTTATTACGTTATTTCTATAAGATATAATTAATAACATGTTTTAAGACGTTATTTCTACATGTTTTGTTACGTTATTTCTAAAAGGTGTAATTAATAACATTCTTTACTACTTTATTGAAGACAACACAATGTATGTATATGTGTGTGTGTATATTCCGAAGGCTTGTCTTATTCATTACTGTACACTTATTATATTAATTATCTAGAATATTACACACGCACACACACACCTTCAGTATATAGATCAACTTTCGATACACACACACACACATTCATTATAACATCTTTTAACACACACACACACACACATTCAATACAGCATCCTTTAATACACACACACACACATTCAGTACAGCATCTTTTAACACACACACACACAATATAGCACCTTTTAACACACAAACACACACACACACACACACACACTCCTTGACCTCTGCTGGGTCAAGACGTTTTTCCGGGCGCTCTGTGGCTGCCCTCAGGTCAGCCTGTTGACCTTCACACCACTACATTCATCCTATATTTCAAGATCGTGTTTATAATTCATTAACTACATTGGGACAAAGAGACACAAAGACGTGAGGGAAGTGCAGTGAACAATTTTTTGTAGTGACAGTGTATTAGTGAAAATGTGTTACTACTCGGCTCGTGCACTTTTGAACCTGTGGTCAGCTGCAATCACTCCCCCACAAGACAGTCTAACCAGAATAAAATCCCTAAGAATATTACGCTACCGTAGGAATAGGGGTGGCCGCAAAATCAATAAGTTCATTCCAATCATAACAAGGGAACATAAAGCAAGAAAACCTAAACCAGTGAAAGAGTACAAACATTTTGAAGTTTCTCGCATCTGGAATAACCTCCCATCAGTGCTCCTCTCTAATGTAACCTCCCTTAGCAATAAACTAGATGAAGTGATCACTACAGTGCAGTCAGTTTCTCCAGACCTATTGCCATCACACCCATCCCAAGCCTTATCTGTGAAGACTTCATCTTTGATTGGGCATATTCTTCCATTTTTAATCAAGTCGACAAAAAACAATTTGGCAACATGAAATTTTCCTCCACCACCCACTGTCTTGTTAGCCTCCTTGACTTCATCCACCGCTACCTCGACCTCCGCAAAACCTTTCTTGCCCTCACCTTCATTGATTTCAGGAAAGCGTTCGACCTTGTGGTTCACACCACCGTGGTGAGGAAGGCGTTGCATCTTGGTTTACCAGGTTACCTTGAATCGTGGCTTGCTGATTTCCTTCATGGACGCCAACAAGCCACCAGATACATGGGACAAACCTCCACATTCCAACATCTCAAATGTGGAGTTCCCCAGGGAACCAAGATGGGACCTCTGCTTCTTAATCCTTATCAATGATGTCCTGACTGATACCCCTTACCGTTGGAAGTACGTTGATGACTGTACAGTAGACACCACCATCAACAACTCCACCCCAGACTACAGTCTCTTCCAACGGACACTTGATAACGTGCAGACTTGGGCCAACAACAACTACCTTACCATCAACACCAACAAGGCGGTAGTTATGCACGTAAACACCTCCACCACGCCAGTCCCACCACCTGCACTCACTATTGGCACCAAATAACTTGAAGTGGTTTAATGTACCAAGTTGTTGGGTATCACCATCGTCGCCAAGCTGGACTGGAAGCTACATGTCACCAACATCATCAAGGCATCAACATACAAACTCTACATGCTCAAAACAATGAAGGCATTGGGGGCTTGGCAACAGCAGCTTAGGGATGTATATACCACCTTCATACTTCCTAAGCTCTGTTATGCATCACCAGCCTGGTCCTCCTCACTCAACACCACCCAAAAGTGACAAATAGAAAAAGTCCAGAAAAGAGCATGTAGAGTTATTAAGGGAGACAACTACATCTCGTATGACCATGCCCTTATTACTCTCAACCTCACTTCAGTGTCTCAACGCCACCTCCAGGACCTACACAAATTTGGTGATAATCTCATCAAACACCCGCGCCACAGATCTCTTCTCCCACCATCTCTGCCTCCACCACGCCGTGCTTCCCGTCACCACAATAAAATCCAGCCCATCAGATCCCGTACTGACCGTTACAAGAACAGAGCTATCCCCACTATTGTTCAACACCTCAATAGATAAATCAATTGTTAAGACTACCTCCATGGTTAAGATAGATAAATTTCTTATTATATTATTACACACATACACCCCAGACACCGCAACAAAGTTAACCTATTTCAGGGCAGTCACACACACTGTACAAATCTATAGTGTTTATTCTGACCTCACTTCACTCTATCCAGTTTCCTTCACACCTCAAGTCCAATCCTACCCATAGAGCTGCACCCATTTGCTCTATCATGTATGTATATGTATATATATATGTATGTGTATGTATATGTATATATGTATATATGTATGTATGTGTATGTATATGTATATATGTATATATATACATATGTATTTATGTAAGTATATATATATATATATATATATATATATATATATATATATATATATATATATATATATATATATATATATATATATATATATATATATATATATATATATATATATATATTTATAATCTCTGTGTATTATTTACGTACCGGGATATGTATTTTTTTTTCCATATGTTTTTGTATCTATTTGTTTTCATTCCCATTTTTAACATTATTGTTTTAGTGTAATATGTACATTTTCAGCTTACCAGCTGCTATTGTTTAATAAACCGAATATTATTATTATTATTATTATTATTATTATTATTATTACACACACACACACATACACCTACCTTAGCTAACCCCTTGTAACACACAAACACATACACACACACTCACAAAAACAGAGCTAATTACCCATTCTATTTGCTTTTCTACAGGTGGGGTGTAAAGGACAGCTGTGTGAAATATGCAGGTAGTACTCTGTTGATGGAATACACAGTGGGTCCAGTCACTCTAACTAAGGATGAGGCTATACTTAAGGTGTGTGTGTGTGTGTGTGTGTGTGTGTGTGTGTGTGTGTGTTATAAGATGCTATACTCAAGGTGTGTGTGTGTGTGTGTGATAAGATGATATACTCCATACACCTGTCTGTCTACCTTTGCTGATCTTTGTCGTGTCTCACATACACTGAGAGTAGTCCAACATACTCCCAAAGACATCACTCTCTTTCTTGTTACACAATATATACAAACACACTACACACCACACCCATTGTCCAAGTTATATCCCCCCAAAATATATAATCATGGATGGAATTAAAAATCAAACCTCGGAGGCCCCTGGGGACGGATCAATAAACTCCCCTCAGTCTGGACCCTTTGTTGACGACCCCCTGAGATGCCCTGGAGCATTGTCTGACCCACTCTTTATTAACTTTTGCAACATTCGTGGTCTTTCCTCTAACTTCTCTTCTGTTGAACACCACCTCTTCTCCACTAAACCTAATCTTCTCTTCCTCACCGAGACCCAGATCTCAGCATCAACTGACAGCAACCCCTACTCTGTCTCCTCTTACTTTCTCTATCTTCAGTTTCGTGCCAAAGGCGGATGTTGCGTATACGTACGCAACGACCTCACTTGTTCTCGTATTCCCGAACTTGACTCTTCAGAATTCTAAACCCTCTGGCTTCGGCTCACCTGTTACTCTCAAACAAAATACATCTGTGCTGTATCTTTCTCTCCTAACTCTACTGACTATCCAAAATCCTTTGACTATCTTACCTCAAAAGAGAAACACATTCTATCCCATTCTCCTTTCTCAGAAATCTTTCATCTTCCTTCACTGATCCACCTGGTGAACAAACCTTCACCTTTACTATCCTCAATGACCTAGAGCAGTTAATTTAGTACCCTACTCGTATTCCAGACCGCCTTGGAGATCAGCCCAATATCCTTGACTTACTCATAACCACTCATCCTTCTGCTTATACTGTTGAACTTTTCTCTCCTTTGGGCTCCTCCGATCACAATCTTATTTCAGTATCCTGTCCTATCGCTCCTGTAAGACCTTTGGACCCTCCCAGGGAGCGGCGTCTGTGGCAGTACAGCGCTGCTAACTGGGATGATCTGAGGCAATACTTTCAAGATTTCCCATGGAATGATTTTTGCTTTTGTGGCCGGGGTCCCTCTGAGTGTGCTGCACGCATCTCGGAGGTGATCCTGTCGGGCATGGAGGCATACATTCCATATTCTTTCCCTCTTACTAATTCACGAAACTCTTGGTTTAATCACGCTTGTTCTGCTGCTGTCCACAACATGGAGGAAGCTTTCAGACGGTATCGACGCCTTCAAACTGATGAATCTCGTGCTCTGTATATTTCTGCCCGGAATCGTGCCAAATCTGTTCTCCGACTAGCCAAAAAATCCTTCATCCGTGCCAAGTGCAATGACCTGTCCAACTCTTCCACCTCTCGTTCTTTCTGGCATCTAGCCAAAAATCTCTCCAGTAACTTTACTTCTTCCTCTTTCCTTTCTCTCATCTTTCCTGATGAAAATGTTGCCATCTCTTCACCTGATAAAGCTGAACTCTTCTCTCAAACCTTTGCCATTAACTCCACACTGGACGATTCCGGCTCTGTTCCTCCATCTCCACCCCTCTCTGACTTACTTATGGCTGTCATCAGAATATCTTCAAATGAAGTATTTTCTGCCCTCTCCGGCCTTAACACTCGGAAGGCGTACGGGCCTGATGGGATTCCTCCTGTTGTTCTCAAAAACTGTGCATCCGTGCTGACACCCTGCCTAGGCAAACTGTTCCGTCTATGTCTATCATCTAACACTTTTCCTTCTAGCTGGAAGTTTGCTCTGATCCAACCTGTTGCGAAGAAAGGAGACCGCTCCTAACCCTCCAAATATCGCCCCATTGCTTTGACCTCATATCTATCTAAAGTCTTCGAATCTATTCTTAACTAAAAAATTCATAAGCACCTTACTTGTCACGACCTTCTTTCAGATCGTCAGTATGGTTTCCGTCAGGGACGCTCGACTGGCGATCTTCTATCCCTCCTTTCTGATTAATGGTCATCCTCTATTCGGAACTTTGGTGAAACTTTTACTGTTGCCCTCGACATATCCAAAGCTTTTGATAGAGTCTTGTACAAAGCTTCAATCCCCAAACTGCCCTCATTCGGTTTCTATCCCTCTCTCTGCACCTTTATCTCTGATTTCCTTTCTGGCCGTTCTGTAGCTGCTGTTGTAGATGGCCACTGTTCTTCTTCCATGTCTATTATTAATAGTGGTGTTCCTCAGGGTTCTGCTCTATCACCCACCCTCTTTCTCCTGTTCATTAATGACCTTCTTACCTGTACCTACGCTGATGATTCCATCCTACACTACTCCACTCACTTTGACAACCGTCCATCCCAGCAGCTCCTCTCCACATCACGTGAAGATGCAGTAGTGCGCCTGACTTCTGATCTTTCCCTCATATCTAACTGGGGCAGAGAGAACCTTATTGTTTTTAATGCCTCTAAAACACAGTTTCTTCATCTTTCAACTCGTACTAATCTTCCTGATGACTAATATTCTTGATATCTGATGATAATATTCTTGGAGTCTCTATCTCTCACAATCTCTCTTGGAGAGATCACATTACCTCTCTAGCTAAAACTGCCTCAAAGAAGTTAGGTGTGCTGTGCAGATTCCTTGAATACTTCACACCCTACCAGTTGCTGTCTCTGTACAGGGGTCTCATCCGCCCCTGTATGGAGTATGGCTCTCATGTGTGGAGTGGATCAACATTTACAACACTCCTGGGCAAGGTGGAGTCAAAGGCCTTTCGTCTCATCAACTTTCCTCCTCTTACTGATTCACTACAACCTCTCTCTCTTAGCCGCAATGTTGCATCACTTTCTCTCTTCTATCGCAATTACACTGGACATTGCTCTTCTGAATTCTCTCAATGTATGCTTCCTCCCCTCTGGAGAGCATGCAACACTAGTCAAGCCTCTCGTTCTCACCCCTTTTCTATCCAATTCCCTAATGCAAGAGTTAACCGGTACTCTCAGTCTTTCATATACACAACTGGTCAACTCTGGAACACTCTACCTTCATCCATCTTTCCACCTTACAACGACTTATATACCTTCAAATGCAATGTATCTAGGCATCTCGAACGAAATTGGACATGATTCTGGACACTCCCACTAACTACTATGCAGATGAGAATGGTGAGCTGGCCCATGGCCTTTGGTCCTCATCTTTTTTAATATATATATATATATATAAAAAACTCAAGGTGTGTGTGTGTGTTAAAAGGGGTTTTCTCCAGTGTGTGTGTTCTTACCTATTTGTTCTTACCTATTTGTATCTTTACGGGATTAAGTCAAGCTCGTAATGTCCCGTATTTTAAAACACAATTATCATAATTTTCTTTAAAGTTATGTGTGTTTTTGACACACTACTTCTTCTGGTAATTTATTCCATTCGTCTATTACTCTATTTGGAAAACTATATTTCTGTACAACTTTATTTCCTCTTCTATTAATTATTTTCTTAATGTGTCCTCTCATTCTAGGTATTCCTTGTTGACACAAGTTTTCTATATCTATCTTTTCTTTTTCTGTGACACATTTGTAAACCATAATCATATCTCCTCTCTTTCGTCTTTCTTCTAGTTTAGGTAATTTTTAGTTTCTTTAGTCTTTTTTCATAGCTTAGTTCTCTTAGACTTGGTATCCATCTTGTTGCTGCTCTTTGTACTTTTACTAATTTAGTTATATGTTTTTTTTAAATGTGGGTTTCATACTACTGCAGCATATTCTAAGGTAGGCCTTATAAAGGATGTTATTATTTTATTGACCATTTCTTCATCTATATAAGTGATGGCCACTCTCATATTTGCTAACAATGCATACATGCTTCTCACTTTTTCATTTATATGATCATCTGGTGTTAATTTCTTATTTATCATTACCCATAAGTCTATTTCTTTCTCTGCTTCATTTAATATTTTGTTTCCAAATTTGTATTGCCAATTTGGTCTTTTCTCGCTTTTTCCAAACTTTATAACATGACATTTATCTGCATTAAACTCCATCTGCCATTAATTACTCCACTCTACCATTTTGTCCAAGTCAACTTGTAACTTTTTACAGCAGTCTTCATTTTTAATTGTTCTTTGTATCTTTGCATCATCAGCAAACATTTTCATGTAAGTGCCATCTGTAATATTTACTTCTATGTCATTTATATATATTAGGAACATTATTGGTGCTAATACTGAGCCTTGAGGAACTCCACTTATGACCTTCAGCCATGAAGAATAGTTCCCTCTTAGTACTGTTCTCATTTTGCTTCCTATAAGGAAATCTTCCATCCATTTTAGTAGTTTTCCTTTCACTCCTCCTTTATGTTGTAAAATCCATATAAGTCTTTTGTGTGGAACTCTGTCAAAAGCTTTTTTAAAGTCTAGGTAAATACTATCCACCCATCCTTCTCTTTCTTGTATTTTTTCTGATATTCTCGTATAGAAACTTAGTAAGTTTGAGACACATGATCTTTCCTTCCTAAACCCAAATTGTCTTTCTGTTATCATATCATTTTTCTCCAGGATTTCAACCCAATTTTTTCTTATAATTTTACACACTACACTTGTTAGTGATACCGGTCTATAGTTAAGTTGGTCTTGTCTATTTCCTTTCTTAAATAATGGGACTATATTTGCTTGCTTCCAACTTTCTGGTAATTTTCCTTTTTGTAATGAGTCTTGAATATTATAAATAATGGCTTACTTAGTTCTTTACCACATTCTTTTAATACCCAACATGAAATTTCATCAGGTCCACTTGTTTTAGTTTTATCCACAGCTTCTAACACTTTTTCTATTTCTAATCTGCTTACTTCAAACTCTTTTAGTTCATACGTGTTTGTGTTTGAATTTTCTTCTGGTGTGAATACATTTTCCTTAGTGAACACAGACTGAAATTTTGTATTTAATATTTCGCAATTTTTTTTCTTTCTTCTGTATAAATTTTTCCTTCATTCATAATGTTTTGAATTTTGTCCTTTATTTTTGTTTTGCTTTTGATGTAACTGTAGAATAGTTTTTGTTGTTCCTTACTTTTATTAATAATATCTTTTTGATATTCCACTTGGGCTTCTCTTCTTATCTTGGTATATTCATTTCTTGCACTTTTATGTTTATTATATGCTCTTTCACTTCCATGTCTTCTGAATCTGTTCCATAAGGTGTCTCTCTTTTTCTTGGCTTCCATACATTTGCCCTTAAACCATTGTTTGATTTTGTTAGTTAGTGGTTTTTTGTTTGGGATGTATTTATTCACTCCTTCATGATATATTTTGCAAAAATTAAAATATTGATCATTTATGTTATCAACGTCTATCATTTCGTTCCAATTAATATTTCTGAAATACTTTTTAAAATCATTTTAGTTTCATTTTTTAACGTTTCGTATTTTGTTTGGTTTATCTTGGACTTCTATTATGTCATATAATATTAAGAAATCCCATTTTATTACAACATGATAACTTTTTCCTAATGGTGGTTTATATTCTATATTAATAATTTTATTTTAATTTCTAGTAAATATTAAGTCTAATGGTGATGATTCATCAGTTCCTCTTATTCTTGTAATATTAGTAATGTGTTGTGTTAACAAGAAGTCTTGAATTAGATCTAGTAATTTATTATTCCATTGGTTTTCTGTTGCCTTTGCTTCTTAATTTCTCCAATCTATATTGGTGTCAAAGTCTCCTGTTAATATTAACCTTTGAGATTAGTCTTCCATCCTTTGTAACATTTCTTTGAGGTTCTGCTCTATAAAATTTATTAGTTCTGATTATTTATTATTATCATCCCATGTTCTTGTCTTTGGTGGCATATATAATGTAGCAACAGTAATTACTTCTTCTGTTGTTATAATATCTACAGCTATTAATTCTACTTTATCTGATACCAGTAATTCTGTTTGGTTTACCTTTTAATTTTTATGGGGTAAAATCATTACTCCACCTCCATTTTTTCCTACTCTATCTTTTCTCCATATGTTGTATTCACTAAGGTTAAATACATCATTTGTTATTTTATTATTTAACTTAGTTTCTGTGAAGCTTATTATCTGTGGTTGTTCTTCTTGTACAACATCTTTAATTTCAGTTAATTTAGATACAATACCATCTACATTTGAGTATATAATTTTTATTTTTTAATTTCTGTATATTTTTCCTAGTTGACATCTCTTTTTCTCCAACATTTTTTGCCTTGCATTCCCACTACTCTGTAGAAAAAATGTCTTTCCTCTTCTTCAGTTCTTTCACAGTTCTTCCTTTTTGCTTCTTTCACTTTTTCTCTGAGTATTTCTGTCTTCCTTGGTTAAGCATCTGACTACCTGTATCTTGTTCCATTCTTCAGAGTCCTTCAAATTCCTGGCATTTCTCAATACAGTTTCTACCATGTTACTACTTTGTACAATTATCTTTAGTGGTCTCAATATATTTTCTTCAAATTTCCCCATTCTGTGGAATTCTTCTATATTTACTTCTTCTTCCTCTTCTTCCATTATGGTTTTCATTATACCTGTGATTTTCTTTTCTTCTTTATCCCTAGCTATTTTATTCCTCATTTCCTCATCTCTTACTCCATATATTATTATTGATTTTTCATATCAATTGTCTCTCTGACAAACCTTACATTTTTTCTTATTACTGTGTGTGTGTGTTATAAGATGATATACTCAAGGTGTGTGTGTGTGTGTGTGTTAAAAGATGCTATACTCAAGGTATGTGTGTGTGTGTGTGTGTGTTAAAAGATGCTATATTCAAGGTGTGTGTGTGTGTGTGTGTGTGTGTTAAAAGATGCTATATTCAAGGTGTGTGTGTGTGTTAAAAGATGTTATATTCAAGGTGTGTGTGTGTGTGTGTGTGTGTAGTACTGAAATAATGGCTTTATATTGTGTCTATTATAAGTTTTAAAAATGATAATAATAAAAATAACGCCATGAAATAATAATAATAATAATAATAATAATAATTATGATAATAATAGTAATAATAATAATAACAATAATAATAATAATATTAACTACCACCACCAACATTACTACTACTACTACTACTACTACTAATAATAATAATAATAGTAATAATAATAATAATAGTAATAATAGTAATAATAATAATAATAATAATAGTAATAATAATTATAATAATGATATTATAATAATTCCCCTCCACCACCACTATCACCACTACAACCACTAATACTATCCAGCCAGACGTGATGGCTATGCTGTCATCAATATATACATCCCATCACAAACTATCACTACTACTACTACTACTACTACTACTACTACTAATTCCCTTCTTCCACCACTACTAATAATAATAATCATTACCTTCCACCACCACCACTACTACTGTAACACAGGGTTTCGGTTCTTTTGATCCACCAGGATATTCCCGGTGCCCCCAACCCAACTATCACCAAAAAATATATATATATTAGGATTCGTGTTCACCCTCTTGGACCTCCCTCAGGTGGCAGGGTATAGTGCAGAAAAAACTAATGCTCAAAGATAAAAGACCCAGTGATTTATTATTTTGAGACCAATCAATTTACATATATAACAATAAATGAAAAGAAAATATATAATTATTACAATGACAAAGCTTTCACAAAAGAAAAAAAATAAGTAAAGGTTTGATTAATACTATATTTACACCCCTTATTCACAAAAAATTTACCCAATAGATTTAATACAATGATTTCAAATACTACCTTCCCCTTTACTCTACTCCAAACTTCAATATTACAAAACAAACTAGATTAGAACACAGCCTTGCACCTTGACACTATACAAAAATAGAAATGATTTGGACTAGAGACCAGAAATTTTCCTAGTTTAACTCAAATCAAGTACAATATATATATATATATATATATATATATATATATATATATATATATATATATATATATATATATATATATATATATATATATATATATATATATATATATACCACCTGTAGCACGCCACTGGAGACCGGACTCCCACTTACTATACCACCCCCCTCCCAATTGTGAATGGGCCTAGACTTCGCAATCACAATCACCTACCGTAGGAGTCAGTTTCCAGCAGAGTTGCTTACAGGATTATACACCTGCCATACACGTGGCATTTACCAAAAACAAGATATAGGCCAACTAGTGGCTTACCAAAAGATTATACTGCACAACTAGTGCTCTACCAAAAATTATACTGGTCAACTAGTGCTTTACCAAAAATAATACTGGTCAACTAGTGCTTTAAAAAAAGCAACACTGCACTAGTGGCTTACCAAAAATAATAATACTGGACAACTAGTGGCTTTACCCAAAATAACACTGGCCAACTAGTGCTTTACCGAAAATAATACTCTTATGCCTGACACCCTAATACTTAAGCCAGTTCACCAACAGATGAGGCAAGTTCCCATGTGGACAATATGGCGTCACAAGCTGCTCGGATCGAGAAATAAGAGTCAAGAATTAATTTAAAATAAATAATTATACTCCCTGACTGAACCCATAAGATATAAAAATAATTATTCACCAAGATAGTCTCTACAACACCTCAACACAGAGGCAGGAATTTATTACTGTACTCTTTAAAGTCTCAACTTGGAACAAATATTCGTAAGCTCAATATCACACGTTACCTGCTCGGGTCGAGAAAAAAAGAGTGAAGAAAAAGCAGCTGTCTACCCTCCTCCTTTCTCGCTGGACCAGGCAGGAAAGATGCCACACACTTCCACATTAATAAATCTTTATGCCAACTTTAAATTTACACTCAACAGATTATTCAATGAAACCTGGTTATCATAAGCCTTACACATAAAATAAGATTCAATCTTAATTATATCCTCATCATCATATCACAATATTACAACCACTGTTGTCACTTCCGGTTCCAATGTTTATTTGTTTTTGGGAACGAGATTATCACAATTGCCACATCGACAATGTTACCAACTCCCAAAAGTAAGTTTCAGAATGCAGGCAAACATAAGGCAAGAAAGGCAAGATTATTCCTATTAACAATATTTACACCCATGTTCATTCCGATTCCGTCGCAAGCTTCATCTCCTAAGGTGAAACAACTTAAGAATTAATTATTAGGAAAATAATATGAGCGTTACACTACCACTACCCCTCCTACTACTAATAATAATAATAATTCCCTTCCTTCACCACTACTATTACTACTACCACTACTAGTACTACTAATACATATAACAATAATAATTTCCTTCCTCTACCACTACTACTACTACTAATAATAATAGTAATTACCTTCCATCACCACTACTACCACTACTACTACTACCACCACCACCACCACTACTACCACCACTACTACTACCAATAATAATAATAGTAATAATAATAATAATAATACTTCTCTTCCACCACCACCACTACTACCACTACTAACACTACCACTACTACTACTACCACTACTACTAATACTACTACTACTACTACTACTAATAATAATAATTACCTTCCACCACCACCACTACTACTACTACCACTACTACTACTACTACTACTGCTACTACCACTACTACTACTACCACTACTAGTAATAATAATAATAATAATTACCTTCCACCACCACCACCACTACTACTACTACCACCACTACTACTACTACCACTACTACTACCACTACTACTACTACCATCCAGATACGTCTACCACTAGCCAGACGTGATGGCTATGCTGTCATCAATATTTACGTGCCATCATTAACTATGCTCATTATTGGATACCTTACCTTATATTTCGTAAGGGAGAATTTCGAAGTGAGGGTAATGACTTCACTTACTTCATTACTCGTTATGGCTACCTTATTTACACAGGTGAGTAATGATATATTATGTTATTATTAATGTTATTATTATTGTTGTTATTATCATTGTTATGGCTACCTTATTTACACAGGTGAGTATGTAATGTTATGCTATTATTATTATTATTATTATCATCATTATTATTATTATTATTATTATTATTATTATTTACACAGGTGGGTATGTAATGTTATTATAATAATAATAATTATTATTATTGTTATTATTATTATTTACACAGGTGGTTATGTAATGTTATGTTATTATTATTATTATTATTATTATTTTTATTATTTACACAGGTGGGTATGCAATGTTATGATGTTATTATTGTTAATATTATAGTTATTATTATTGTCATTGATTTTATTATTTACACAGGTGGGTATGTTATTATTATTGTTTACACAGGTGAGTATGCAATGTATGTTATAATAATAATAATAATAGTATTTATTATTATTATTATTATTATTATTATTCTCATTATCATTATTATCATTATTAAGGACCCTGTGATTGTTAATGGGAATTGGAGGCTTCTGATTCCTCTAAAGTCTAAACTATACCACCAAACAAACAAGCTCTTTTCATATAGGTTCTTACGAATATTTGTCTTTACAGGATTGAGTCAAGCTCGTAATGTCCCGTATTTATAAACCAAATTATCAGATTTTTCTTTAAAGTTATGTATGTGTTTGACACACACCACTTCTTCTGGTAATTTGTTCCATAATCTATTACTCTATTTGGAAAACTATATTTCTGTACATCTATTTCTCTCTTCTTTTAATTAATTTCTTACTGTGTCTTCTCATTGTAGGTATTCCTTGTTGACATAAGTTTTCTATATTTATCTTTTCTTTTTCTATGACACATTTGTAAACCATAATCATGTCTCCTCTCTTTTGTCTTTTCTCCAGTTTAGGTAATTTTAGTTTTTTTAGTCTTTCTTCATAGCTTACTTCTCTTAGACTTGGTACTGAACTTGTTGCTGCTCTTTGTACTTTTTTATAATTTAATGATACGTTTCTTTAAAAGTGGGTTCCATACTTCTGCAGCATATTCCAAGCTAGGCCTTACAAAGGATGGGATTATTTTCTTGACCATTTCTTCGTCTATATAAGTGAAGGCCACTCTCATATTTACTAACAATGTATACATGTTTCTCACTTTTTCATTTATATGATCATCTGGTGTCAATTTCTTTTTTATCATTACCCATAAGTCTCTTTCTTTTTCTGCTTCATTTAATATTTTTTCCAAGTTTGTATTGCCAGTTTGGTCTTCTCTCAATTTTTCCAAACTTAATAACATGACACTTATCTACATTAAACTCCATATGCCATTTATCACTTCACTCTACCATTTTATTTAAGTCATCTTGTAATTTTTTTACAGCAGTCTTCATTTTTAATTGTTCTTTGTAACTTTGCATCATCAGCAAACATATTAATGTAAGTGCCATATGTAATATTTACTTCTATATCATTTATATATATTAAGAACATTATTGGTATCAATACTGAGCCTGTAGGAACTCCACTTGTCACCTTCAGCCATGGAGTTTTCCTTTCACTCCTCCTTTATGTTGTAATTTCCATATAAGTCTTTTGTGTGGAACTCTGTCAAAAACTTTTCTATTTAAAGTCTAGGTAAATACTATCCACCCATCCTTTTCTTTCTTGTATTTTTTCTGATATGCTCGTATAGTAACTTAGGTAGTTTGTGACACATGATCTTTCCTTCTTATGGAAAAATTGTCTCTCTGTTATCATATCATATCTCCAAGTGTTCAACCCAATTTTTTCTTATAATTTTTTCCATAATTTTACACACTACACTTGTTAGTGATACAGGTCTATAGTTAAGTGGGTCTTGTCTATTTCCTTTCTTAAATAATGGTACTATGTTTGCTTGCTTCCAACTTTCTGGTAATTTTCCTTGTTGTAGTGAGGTTTTCAATATTATAAATAATGGCTTACTTAGTTCTTTAGCACATTCATTTAATAACCAATATGAAATTTCATCAGGTCCACTTGCTTTAGTTTTATCCACAGCTTCTAACTATTTTTCTATTTCTAATCTGTTCACCTCAAAATCATTTAGTTCATACGTGTTTGTATTTGTATTTTGTTTCACATATAACCTGCTTCTTATATTAGCAATTACAATGATCCTACTAACCCAACCGTCTAATTCCACATTAAAATTACTCGTATCGTATTCCACCTCTGGCACTATCATGCGGACTCAGGTGTTCTACAGTGCCTTTTCGTGTTTTGTATACAGTATACCCAACTGTCTCTCTTTTGGCCTAATGGATGAGTTATCTCAAGGCCAGGAGAGTTTACTCTCACCGTCGGATGAAGTTTCTCACGCCATGTTTTGGTTGACAACCAGGAGAAGGCTCGACTTCACGCCGGTTCTACACCCGGTTCTTTTCCACTTTCATATAATTCTTCATCTTCACATTTCTCCAGGAGAGTCTGTGCTCCTTCTGGTTGTAGGAGAGTTCTAAGGAGTGTTCACAACGATCCACACACTGTATGTATTGACTGCCGTGATAGTATTTGTGATGTCAACAACAGGTGTAATGAGTGTTCTGATTGGAGTTCTAAGCTGGTTCTCGGTGCCTTTAATTACTAGCAGACCCTGCAGAAGAGGCGTAAGTATAAAGCTAAGAAGAAAGCTCAAAGGAATGTAAGAATTAGGTCCATTCCCATTTCATTACATGTGTTAGGTGAGGGTTCTCAGTTATTCCCCCCTTTAGATTCAGACACAGGAATCAGTGAGTCCAGAGGATTCAGTGTCCCAGTTTCGGCGTGGTAAGGTGTCACCTGGGGATATGTCTGTTTTCTTTAAGGATTTTGCTTCATTTCTGAGGTTGCCAGAAGACAGTCAGCAAATTTCTCTCCCTGCTATAATATCCGAGATGGTGGCTAAGGAGGTAGAGGGTAGGTTAGTTGCTAGTCATGTTTCTCTTCCAGCCACCTCCTCACCCTGGGTTCAAGGTGCAGTGCAAACTGCTACCAACCCCCTTTCCGGTCTCAGCGCAAGGCACAGTGTGAAGTCACTCCTAGCTGATGTATCGGTGGAGGGTTACCAGGGGCAAGAGAGGTCTGGAGGTGATGTTCAGGCATCATCCTCTCTTGATCCTTCCATTGGTAAACGGTCCAGACCACCAAAGGATGTTCCATGGAGGATCAAGCGATCACGTCCTGGGGTGGGGGGTGACCTGGCTACATCCTGTCCAGGATCTCCTTAAGGACGTGATCAGGGTAGGGACAGGTGCATGGTTATATAACAGCACCCCCACCCACAGACCCTGGGTGAGGGTCAGGCTGTGGATTAACAGGGCATTCTGACTGAGGACTTGGTCAAGCCCACACAGCCAGAGGGGGGTGCAACGCATGCAAAGGGTAGAGATGCTTATGCCCCCCCTCGGTCCACAAACGAGCTCAGGTCAATCAGCCACCTCAAATGCCTTATTCCACCAAAGATCGGATCCACACGGTCGCCTCACATCCTCAGTATGAGACAATAAGTGGATCACGACAGGATCATAATCCATCAGTTCCCCAGTCAGGGATCCCAAGTTCATCCCAAGACCCTTTCTACATGGAGGTACAGTCGGCGGCAAAAGTCCTGTCGCCTCACTTGCTTCACCGAGGCACGCAATGTTCATAGACTCGAGATTATTAGGTGTAGAAAACATGCGTATTTCTCGAGTCCATGAACACTGTGCGTCTCGGTGAAGCAGCTGAGGCGACACGACTTCTGCCGCCGACTGTACACTCTGGGCCAGATACGATCTCCCCTCGCGTATTAAAGGAAGCAAAAAGCGAAATAGTAAAACCTCTGACTCTGCTCTTTAACTATTCTTTACACACTGGAACAATACCTGACGAATGGAAACTCGCTAACGTAACACCAATATTTAAAAAAGGCAGCAAATCTCTACCTAGCAACTATCGCCCTATCAGCCTAACCTCAGTCGTATGCAAAATGCTAGAGACAATCATACGAGATAAACTTACAAGTCACTTAGAGGAAAACAACTTACTTAGAGACACTCAACACGGTTTTCGTAATAGACGCTCTTGCCTAACGAACCTATTAGACTTTTTAAATGACATTTTCAATGAATATGATAAGAGTAAAGCAGTAGACATAATTTATCTAGATTTCCAAAAGGCCTTTGACAAAGTTCCCCATAAACGCTTAATATCTAAACTAAAATCACACAGAATCCAAGGCGATACCGTAAGATGGATAGAGAACTGGCTAAGAAACCGAAAACAACGCGTGGTAATAAATGGAAAATCTTCTAGTTGGACAGGCGTTACAAGCGGGGTGCCACAGGGGTCAGTTTTAGGGCCAATCCTATTCCTAGTTTACATAAACGACATAGACGAAGGCCTCTCATGCATAATATCGAAGTTTGCCGATGACACCAAAATTGCAAATACAGTACTCACTAACGCACAGACTAAAGAAATGCAAGATAATCTCGATAAATTGTCAAATTGGGCGAAAACTTGGCAAATGTCCTTCAATTCAGATAAATGTAAAGTGCTCCACATCGGACATCATAACGTAGCAGCAAACTACTCGTTAAATGGTAAGCAACTTAAAAGCGTGGATCGAGAGACAGACTTAGGGGTAACAGTATCAAGTAACCTAAAACCCAGTCAGCAGTGTACGGAAGTAATTAAGAAAGCAAATAAAACTATCGGCTTTATCGGCAGAGCATTCGAGTATAAATCTAAAGACACAATCCTCACTTTGTATAATTCCTTGGTCCGTCCCCTTATGGAGTATTGTGTTCAAGCCTGGTGCCCGTATTACCAGAAAGATATAGCAAAATTGGAACGAGTCCAACGTAGAGTTACTAAAATGATACCAAGTCTGAGAAATAAAACGTACGATGAGCGGCTAAGCGAATTAAATCTATTCCCATTGACACAACGTAGACTGAGAGGTGACTTAATTCAGGTATTTAAAATAATCAAAGGCATTGATAATATGGACTGCAACAAATATTTCACTATTGATCAATCAAACTACACGAGAGGAAACGGCTGCAAAATCATAGGCAAATCTTTTAATTCGCACGAATCAAAGAATTTCTTTTTTAACCGAGTCGTCAACTTATGGAATGGGCTTCCCCGTAACGTAATTGACTGTAACACCGTAGATAGCTTCAAACGTCGCTTAGATAAACACCTTGCGTCTAATCCCCGACTTACAATGTTTACTAATGAATAATTTTTGCCCATTACAGGTGGCAAGTTAGCCAAATTTCACCTACTTTCTATCTTTCCTATAAAAAAATTTCCTTGTGGAGTATTTCTGCCAACCCCACAAGGTTCCCATTCCTGACTTTATTTCCTGTACGGCTCAGGCCGGAGGGAGTGGAGGGTGGGGAGAGAGCCTTCTACTTTGCTATCCTTACCTACGACTATCACTGGGGAGTAATTCATTCTCTACCAGTAACCTTCTAATCAGGTCACCTCGTTTGGACCGTAAGGTCTGTTGTGGTCTGTGTTTCTATGTAACTCTATGTATGTAACTCTACAAGATTTCCACCTGGACCACCCCCTCACTTGGCCTGACTAACGTGGCAACAGCGCTTCGCTTGTGTGAGCTCCTGTGCATATACAAGACAACATTTCGAATCGACAAAGCTTCATCTTCCGTACTCGGATCGGAGATAGGGGGAGGGGGGGGGGACAGACGGCTTGGTGGGTGGAAGGAGGGGTGGTGGTGCAGAGAAGAGGATTCACATGTGCTAATGCAACATTACAGCCATTTTAATATATTTATAAACATATTAGTAATGCGTTATCCCCTAAGTAATTCAAAATTTATTTACATATATTCATTTTTGTAGACACAGCTGACTACACACTTGGACACCAAACATAGTTTACTTCATCTCTTATAACAGACAACAAGTAACCTGCCCTAACTCCTTGTTTCTCTCTCTCTATCTCTTGTTTCTCAGTACACACACACACACACTCTCACTCTAGCACCTCGTTCTCTCTCTCTCTCTCTCTCTTGCTATTCAGTATATATATATATATACACACACACACACTATCACTCTAGCACCTCGTTTCTCTCTCTCTATTTCTTGCTTCTCAGTACACACACACACACACACAAACTATCACTCTAGCACCTCGTTTATTTTTTCTCTCTCTCTCTTGCTTCTCAGTACACACACACACACACACACACACACACATTATCAGGTTTGGTATAGAGCCGTGACATTGCATATTATCTGTTGTTTATATGCGTTTATCAAACATTCAAAACCGTGTCAAAGTAATATAATTATCACCTCATAATTATTTCAGTTTACGTCTGCCAGTAAGAATTCATATAAATAGAACATCAGATCTAGTACAGCAGGGATGTATACAACACTTCGGTGTAACCACATACTTACTGTCAATACAGAACTGTTAGTCGAATCAGACTCCGACCACAGATGTTTCATTATTACGACTTCGATGCCGACTATATACCTCCAACTGAATTAATAATAATAATATTTCTTCATAGATTTACTCATACATATCATTACCTGATGTTTTATTTATATAAATTTTACCGACTCTGAAGCCAACCCAAAACTTAAATATCCATAGCTCCATCGCTCTTCATTTCAGTATGTATTAAGATGAGAGTTTCAGACAAGCTGGTTTTAACATTTAATACTCGTATGAATTATTATTCTTTGGCATGTAAGGTTAAATTAATTAATCAACTTGACTAACAATCTGTACAGTGATAACTGAACACACAATCATACTTTTGGGGTTATGACATAGGGGGCACCTCCCTCTTGTGATCTGTCACTGAACGCCTCATTACCTAATAACAAAATATATCACTGTCAGTATGGCTACCGTGTCAATATTACTGAAAGAGCAAAAAATATTTTCTTACTGGCCGACATAAACTGAAATGATTATGAGGTGATAATTATATTATTTTGACAAGGTTTTCAATGTTAGATAAACTCATATACAACAACAGATAATATGCAACATCACGGCTTTATACCGAACCTGATAATGTGTGTGTGTGTGTGTGTACTGAGAAGCAAGATTGATTGATATTAGGCTACGCAACGAGGTCATATAGCGCCAGAAAAAGGTGATAGAGAGGTGTGACAGCAAGCAGGAAGGAAATAGAAAGAAATGAGGGGCAGTTGAAGAACTAAAAGTTAGTGACTGGGACCGAAGGGGCTCCAAAACCCTTAAAGTATTGCCCACATCATTAATGCAGGCAATACCCCCCTACGGGGCTGAGAAGCAAGAGATAGAGAGATACGAGGTGCTAGAGAGATGGTGTGTGTGTGTGTGTTTGTGTATACTGAATACCAAGAGAGAGAGAAAGAAAAACGAGGTGCTACTGTAGAGTGATAGTGTGTGTGTGTGTGTGTGTGTGTACTGAGATGCAAGAGATAGAGAAACAAGGAGTTAGGGCAGGTTACTTGTTGTCCGTTATAAGAGATGAAGTAAACTATGTTTGGTGTTCAAATGTGTAGTCAGGTGTGTCTACAAAAATGAATATATGTAAATAAATGTTGTATTACTTAGGGGATGTTTATAAATATATTAAAATGGCTGTAATGTTGCATTAGCACATGTGACTCCTCTTCTCTGCACCACCACCCCTCCTTCCACCCACCAAGTCGTCTGTCCCCCCCCTCCCCCTTTCTCCAATCCGAATACGGAAGATGAAGCTTTGCCGATTCGAAATGTTGTCTTGTATATGCACAGGAGCTCACACAAGTGAAGCGCTGTTGCCACGTTAGTCAGGCCAAGTGAGGGGGTGGTCCAGGTGGAAATCCTGTCGAGTGTACCTGAGGATCATTGGGAAGTTTTTTTAGAGGATGATTCTGGCACCAAAGACAACTCAGAAGAGGCATCTTCCACTCCTATCCTTCATACCATGATGTTCTACATTGTCCAATGTTTTCCGGAGCCACTTGGATATAAAGAAAAAGCTCACCGTCCAGCCCCACTAGGGGAAGTCAGACAGGTGGAGGATAAACTTATACGACTTACTGGGGTGCAGCCTATGGATTTCACCTTAGAAGCAGCCACCAAAGCTCTTCTCTATGCTACAGAGGGATCCAGGCCATCCCTTGCTCGCTACCCTCCTACAAATACAGGAAGATCTATGCAGTTAGTGGGCACGAGTTAAAAGGGAAAGCAGCCAAGCTAAACACGGATTTAGCTCTTGCTCTTACCACTAAGGGTAAGGAAACTCAGGTGGTGGTACAGCATGCAGATATGTCTCGCCTCGAAGGAGTTTTGACACGCCAACGCGAGGCACAGAATTTTCTGTTTAAGAGTATTGAAGCATTTTACAGAGCATTTACCTCCTGAACAAAAAGAAAAACCTCTGGCTGACCAACTGTTTCGTAGCATTCAGTTGGCCTTGGTAGACACAGCTAGGGATTCGGCCTTCGCCTTAACTAATGTGAAGGCAATGAGGCGGGAGGCGATCCTTTCTCAGCTCCAACCTGTCTTCAAGTCAGCGACCAAAGTGGACCTCAGGAAGTCAGCTATTATTGACTCTGCCGTTCTTTTTGATGAGGACAGAGTTAAGGAAGCCCTTCGGGTAGCAGATAAAACGGCTTCCATTTCCTTCAAACAAGCAGCAGCTTGGGCACTTGTTAAGCCCCGACCAGCAAAAGGCACTCTTTTGGTGGAACGTGGTTCCCATTCCAATACTGCAGGTGCTACTTCATATCACCGGTTCTCAGTTTCGTCTCGTCGCCCGGATTAATCTTCTAATCTAAGAGCGCTGCAAGGTCAAAAGCATATTGCTGGATTTTCTAATACTACCCGCCCTAAGAGGATGGGTAGGTTTTTTTACAAATAGACCGACTCCTCACACAACAGCCAGGAAGTTGGACGGGTGGATTGCTATTGGAGCGGAGGCTTGGCTTCTCACCGTCCTCAACAAAGGCTACAAGATTCCGTTCAGTACTCGTCCACCAGTCACCTTCAAAACAGTCAGGTTTCGGTCCTACTCCCTGGCATCGGAAATGGGCCAAGGCACTAGATTCAGAGGTTCAACTTCTTTTAGCAAAAGGAGCAATAGAAGAGGCACCAACAACTCCAGGTTTTTACAGCCATCTCTTCGTGGTGACCAAGGCCACCGGAGGCTTCCGCCCAGTTCTCGACCTGTCTTCCCTGAATCGTTATGTAACCACCACTCAGTTCAGGATGGAAACAGTACGTACGGTCCTGTCCGTGATTTGCAGTCATGAATGGATGACAGCTATCGACCTCAAAGATGCGTACTTCCAAATCCTAATACACCCAGACAGCCTCAAATTCCTTCGGTTTATTTGAAAGGGTCACCACTTCCAGTTTTCAAGGCACTTTGCTTCGGCATCTCAATGGCTCCACAAGTTTTCACCAGGATGATGGGTCCAGTTTCAGCGGTTTCACATCAACAGGGATTTCATCTCCTCCGTTACTTAGACGACTGGCTCCTTTTAGCACACTTGGAACAGGAAGCGATCGAGGCAACCAGTTTCCTTCTTCAACTGTGTGCCTCTCTGAGGATTCAAGTAAATTGGGAAAAATCCTCCCTTACCCCATCACAGTCGAGGACATATTTGGGGATGGAGTTTCGTTCTCCTCTTTTGAAGGTTTTCCCTAAATAACGGCTCATCAGATCCAGTTATTCCTCAGTGTTCAATCTCCCACAGCAAAGGTTTGGTTGATACTCTTAGGTCACATGTTATCACTCATTCATCTAGTTCCCGGGGCGAGACGAAAGATGCGCCGCTTACAATTCTGGCTGTCCCGGTCGTGGAGCCAACAGTTCTTTCGAGAAGACTTTCCAGTTCCCTGGGACAGCAAGATTCTAGAGGATCTTCAGTGGTGGGCATCAGATCACAATCTATGAGCAGGGCAGTCCCTACAATTAGCTCACCCAGATGTGTGCCTGTACACAGATGCGTCAAACCTAGGATGGGGAGCATCAGTTCTTCACGATTCAGTGAGCGGTCTGTGGACTCTCACATGAACGTTCCCTTCACATCAACCTCCTGGAACTCAGAGCTGTTCGTCTCGGGCTATTACACTTCAGAGAGCAAGTTCACGAGAAGACAGTTACAGTGTTCTCGGACAATACTACGGCACTGTCATACTTAGCCAAGGACGACGGAACTCGTTCAGGATTCCTCAATGTAGAGGCACAAACAATTCTTCAATGGGCAGAGGATCATGCCATCCAGATCCTCACTCAGTTCGTGAAGGGGTCGTCCAATGTCCTGGCGGATTGTCTCAGCAGACAGGACCAGATCATCTCTACAGAGTGGATGCTTCATCAGGACATCTGCAGTCGACTATGGAGACTTTTGAGTTATGCCACAGTGGACCTGTTTGCCACGAGGCTCAACTTCAGACTTCTGAACTTTGTCTCGCCGTGTCGGGATCCAATGGCAATAGCCACAGATGCCTTCCTGTACAACTGGGATCACCAAGATCTTTACGCCTTCCCTCCTTTTCTGTTGATCAGGAGGGTTATCAACAAGCTGAGAGCAGCAAGTTGCACAAACCTCATCCTAATCGCACCATTTTGGCCACAGAAGGAATGGTTCCCAGATCTAGTACAGGCGTTGGTGGATTTCCCCAGGCTCCATCCACATCGCAGAGATCTTCTCTGCCAACCTCACGTTCGCAGGTTTCATCAGGTTCTCCCCATGCTGCAGTTAGTCGCGTGGAGACTATCCAGCGAATTCTCAGTCACAGAGGCTATTCCCCCTGAGTTACGGAATTCCTGGCGAGTTCTAAACATCATTCCACCCTTATGAACTACCAATATAAATGGAAGAAATACACTGGATGGTGCAAGAGAGAAGGTCACAATGTCTCTAATCCTTTCAGCCAAAAGTTTGCAGATTTTTTAGTTTTTCTAAGGCAGGATTGCAAATTGTCTGCAACTGCTATTAAGGGTTACAAGGCTATGCTGAATGGAGTGTTTTCCTTCAAAGACTTTGACCTTTCCACGGACCCTGTTCTCAGGGAAATTATAATGACTTGCTCTAGACAAGTACGCCGTCCATCTTGCAGAGCTCCGTCATGGAATGTAGATGTGGTCCTGAAAACTTTAATCCGTCCTCCTTTTGAACCTTTTCAACAGGAATCATTCAGGGATTTGACTAGGAAGACACTTTTTCTGGTAGTACTGGCTACAGCGAAGAGGGTAGGAGAACTTCAAGCCCTGTCTAAGGTCACAGCTACTCAAGGAGAGGATCTCATAGTGTCTTACTGTAAAGGGAAGACGAACTGTATATACAATTCCACCTTCTTCCCATGAACCCAGGCAAGTCTGAACAAGGTGATAGTAAGGAACCGTGGGTTGGGATAAACAATAAAAACGATGAGTAGAGTATATTACCAGAATGTTCACTGAAATAACACATATGTACAATATAAGCCAGAGTAACAGAAATATTTGAGAGGCAAGACAGCCAGCGAGGAGAACAGCTTGCTTGGGGTGATGCTGTGAGTGCTCTGCCGACTGAAGGAAAGAGAGGCTTTATGGTAACCTCGGTTGAGCTTCTGATGCGCAGGGAACGAGACCCACTGAAGCTTCAATGAATCTTTGAAAATGAAGAGTCGGGCATATCTTCAAACCCATCCAACTACCACTCAGCACTCGACAGCCAGGAGGAGATAATTGGTGTTTCGCCCTTACACTTACCTTCCTGAGTTTGTGGTAAAGACAGAAACAGGCCTTAACCCCATTACGAGATAGTTCAACCTTCGCAGTCTGTCATCAGTGGTAGGAAGGGAGGACGAAGAGCGTCTACTTTGTCCAGTAAGGGCCATACGCCAATACCTTGAGACAACATCTTCCCCTTCCCGGCCTAGGAACCTTTTTGTCTCTGTGCAAGACCCTAAAAGGCCAATGTCTAAAGTAGCAATATCTTTTTTCCTGCGGGATACAATTAAGGCAGCACATGATGAATCCTTTCCCGAAGACTTGGGTCCTTTGTTCAAGGTAAGGGCTCATGACATCATGGGTATTGCTGCATCGATGTGTCTATGGAAGAACAGTTCCATTGCCTCCATCTTAGAAGCAGCCTGTTGGAAGACCCAATCAGTTTGAGACATTCAATGGCAAGAAAGTGATGTGTATGCTTTGGGTTAAGTGATCACTGCTGGGGACATGGTAGGCTAACCTCCCCATCAGCAGAACCTATCGCAAGGCAGCAAGTGCCTTATTGTTGGAATTTTTTTAGTTAATGGCTTTGTGTTCCTTGTCACATAACCCTCAAAACAAATCTTTGATTAAAGCAAAGAAACTTGCACAGGAAATTCATTGGGTTATGCCTGAGTCTTTCACTTTTTCTTTAACACATACCTTGGCATGGTTCGGACAGGGTGTCTGCACCTCACATACCAGTTCTCAAGGTTCATCAACGACATCCTAGCGGAGACCAGAAGTCCATCCTGTGACAGGACGCAATTTCCTTGAAACTCGCATGTCTCCAATACCTAATTAGGTGAAACCAAGAGTTATATTGTGGACCATTCACCCTTTGTCGTATTCCACTCTGGCCATGCGCCACCACCTATAATGTGGAAATCTGCTAATATAAGAAGCAGGTTATATGTGAAACAAATATCATTTTCAAAAATAAAATGTATTTTTTCATTTACCTGCTTCTTATATACTGTACATACCCACCCATCCTCCCCGATACTGGGCATTGCTTCAAGTAAGAATGACTATGGTATCTTGGTTGAGGGAGGCATGGCTGACGCGAGTATCCAGATGTTGCCAGAGGTGGAATACGATATGAGTAATTTTAATGTGGAATTAGACGGTTGGGTTAGTAGGAGCATTGTAAATGCTAATATAAGAAGCAGGTAAGTGAAAAAATACATTTTATGTTTGAAAATTAAATTTCTTCTGGTATGAATACATTTTCCTTAGTGAATACAGACTGAAATTTTGTATTTATTATTTCACAAAATTCTTTTTCTTCTGTATACATTTTTCCTTCATTCACAATGTTTTGAATTTTGTCCTTTACTTTGGTTTTGCTTTTAATGTAACTGTAGAATAGTTTTGTTGCTCCTTACTTATATTAATAATATCTTTTTGATATGCCACTTTGGCTTTTCTTATTTTGGTATATTAATTTCTTGCACTTGTATATTTATTATATGCTCTTTCACTTCCATGTCTTCTGAATCTGTTCAATAAGGTGTCCCTCTTTTTCTTGGCTTCTATACATTTGCCATTAAACCATTGTTTGATTTAATTAGTTTGTGCTTTTTTGTTTGGGATGTATTTATTTACTTTTTCATTATGTATTTTGCAAAAAATTAAATATTGTTCATTTATGTTTTCAACGTCCATTATCTCTTTCCAATTAATATTTCTGAAATACTTTTTTAATTAATTATAGTTGCCGTTTCTAAGTTATTTTGTATTTTGTTTGATTTATCTTGGACTTCTATTATGTCATATGATACGAAGAAATCCCATTTTATCACTACATAATCACTTTTTCCTAATGGTGGTTTATATTCTACATTATCAATTTCATTTTCATATCTAGTAAATATTAAGTCCAATAGTTCCAATAGGTTCATCAGTTCCTATTATTCTTGTATTTTGAGTAATATGTTGTGTTAACAAGAAGTCTTGGATTAAATCTAGTTTATTATTCCATTGGTTTTCTGTTGCCTTTGCTTCATAATTTCTCCAATCTATATTGGTGTTAAAGTCCTCTGTTCATATTAACCTCTGAGATTTATTTTCCATCCTTTGTAGCATTTCTTTGAGGTTCTTCTCGTGAAATGTATTAGTTCTAAATATTCATTATTATCCCATGTTTTTGTCTTTGGTGGCATATATAATCTACTGCTATTAACTCAACTTTATCTGATACCACTAATTCTATTTTGTTAATCTTTAAAGTTTTATGGGTTAAAATAATTACTCCACCTCCCTTTTTCCTACTCTATCTTTTCTCCATATGTTGTATTCATACAGGTTCAATACATCATTTGTCATTTTATTATTTAACTTTGTTTTTGTGAAGCATATTATCTGTGTTTTTTCTTCTTGTATAATATCTTTAATTTAGATACAATACCATCTACATTTGAGTATATAATTTTTATTTTTTCATTTATTTCTGTATACTTTTTTTCCACCATTTTTTGACTTGCTTTCCCACTACTCTGTAGAAAAAATGTCTATCCTCTACTTCAGTTATTTCATTGTTCCTTTTTGCTTCTTTAACTTTTTTCTATCTTTTACTATCTTCCTTGCTTAGGCATCTGACTATCTGTTTATTGTTCCATTTTTCAGAGTCCTTCAATTTCCTGGCATTTCTCTATACAATTTCTACCAAGTTAATATTTTGTACAATTATCTTCAGTGGTTTTATTTAATATTTTTCATATTTCCCCATTCTGTGGAATCTTCTATCTTTACTTCATTTTCCTCTTTTTCCATTATCGTTTGCATTATGTCTGATTTTGTTCATTTCTTGTTTATCCCTAGCTATTATATTCCTAATTTCATCTTCTTTTACTACATATATTATTATTGATTTATTCATGTCTATTGTCTTTCTGACAAACTTTACATTTTTTCTTATTATTTCTTTTACTTCTTTATCTGTGTCCATTATTCCTTTATCTTGT
>JAWQEG010000216.1:635000-832500 GCA_033782935.1 Petrolisthes cinctipes | reverse complement strand
GTGTGGTTGGTGTTGTTGTTGTTGGTGGTGGTATTGTTGGTGTTATTGTTGGTGTTGGTGGTGTTATTGTTGTTGGTGGTGTAGGTGGTATTGTTGGTGTTGTTGGTGTTGCTGTTGTTGTTGTTGTTGTTGGTGGTGTTGGTGTTGTTGTTGGTGTTGTTGCTGGTTTTGTTGTTAGTGTTGTGGTTGTTGTTGTTGATGTTGGTGTTGTTGGTGTTATAGGTTTTGATGTTGGTGTTGTTGGTGTTATTGTTGCTATTGGGGTTGATGTTGGTGTTGTTGTTCTTGTTGGTGTTGTTGTTGGTGTTGGTGTATTGGTGTTGTTGTTATTGGTGTTGTTGTTGTTAGTGTTGTTGTTGGTGTTGTTGTTGTTGCTGTTGGTTTTGTTGTTGTGTTGGTGTTGGTGTTGTTGTTGGTGTTGGTTTTGTTGTTGGTGTTGATGTTGGTGTTGCTGTTGGTGTTGGTGTTGTTGTTGGTTTTGTTGTTGGTGTTGGTGTTGGTGTTGTTGTTGGTGTTGGTGTTGTTGGTGTTGGTGTTGTTGGTGTTGGTGTTGTTGTTGTTGGTTTTGTTGTTGGTGTTGGTGTTGGTGTTGTTGGTGTTGGTGTTGGTGTTGTTTGGTGCTGATTGCGAAGGAGTGCCGGCTGTCCTCACGTTGGAACACCAAAGTTCGAAATATTCAACAGTCTCACTCGTGTCTGCTTACTCACACCTCATTATATCAGATACTGTATACCACTCCATACTCACTAACTCGTGATGCTTTTGTCAGGCTAAAAGAAGAAAAATATGACTAACCTACCTACTGTATGCTTAACCAAACCTAACCTAACCCACCCTAACCTATATATTCCCTGATAATTTACAATAGTAAATTTAAGTAATAACTTTAAGTAATAACTATACTTATAAATTTTATCTAATGAATCAGTGATAAACTATTGTAATGTGTGCCAATGTGTTATAATTTTTTTTGTACTCTGATGTTATGCTTTCCTGTGTGTTATATTCACTGAGTATATGCCTTTTAAATTTTCGTAAAATTTGTATATGTTATTCTTTGATGATTGTTTATCTGGTTGTATGTTTATTTTTCTGTTTGTGTTTATGTTTGTTTATCAATTTGTGTGTTTGTTTATCTGTTTGTGTGTGTGTTTATTCATCTATTTGTGTGTTTATTTATCTGGTTGTGCTTTTGTTTGTTTGTGAGTGTTTATTTGTGTTTGTTTATCCGTTTGTGTATTTATTTATTAGTTTGTATGTTTGTTTATTTGTCTGTGTATGTGTTTGTAATAATAATAATAATAATAATAATAATAAACGGTTTATTTCTTTGGCAGCCAAACTGGCTGAAAAAATACAGTTTTAGTGTCAATGCAAGTATAAATAATAGAAAAGTTAAAAAGGGTGAAATACAGTTATAATGTCATTACATGTATAAAAATAGGAAAGTTAAAAAGGGTGAAATACAGTTATAATGTCATTACATGTATAAAAATAGAAAAGTTAAAAGGGTAATATACAGTTATAATGTCATTACATGTATAAAAATAGAAAAGTTAAAAGGGTAAAATACAGTTATAATGTCATTACATGTATAAAAATAGAAAAGTTAAAAGCGTAAAAATACAGTTATAATGTCATTATATGTATAAAAATAGAAAAGTTAAAGGGTAATGTAAGAAGTAAAATTGTCATTACATGTATAAAAATAGAAAAGTTAAAAGCGTAAAAATACAGTTATAATGTCATTACATGTATAAAAATAGAAAAGTTAAAGGGTAATGTAAGAAGTAAAATTGCAATCTTTGGTACAACAAAGTAAAAATTGGGTACAAGAAACATGAAGTAATGACTAGCATCAGTACATAAATATAAAAGTTAAAAAAGTAATGTAAAAGAGTAAAATTGTAAACCTTGGTGCAATATGGTAAAAATTAGGTATAAAAAAAATATGAAATGACGTGACTAGCATTAGTACAAGAAACATAAAAGAAACTAACATTGTTTAAATCTGATAAAAGAGTAACAGGATTGTAGTAAAGCATAAACATTTGCAAAACTGGTCCAGTTAAAAGAGACATTAATTATTGTTGATAAGACTTACTATGGTTGGAACTGGGCTGTTTTTGTGGCGGTCAGTTCTGGAGCATATGGGCACCAGCTTGTTCTGAGTACGCATGGGGCGGGAGGAGAGAGGAGGTGACGGTGGCAAGGGTTGTTGAGGAGCTGTTGGCCGAAGTGGAGGAGGCTATTGGTGTAATGGGTGTATAGTGGCTTAAGGCCGAGGGTGATTAGTGCGTTACTGTATCCTGCATTTGTGGTACAGTTGCGGAAGGGAGTTTCTTTATCACCCTGGGCTCCTCTATACCCTACCCCACAAGGAGGTGACGGAGGTGTAGAGAGTTGAACATATAACGACGGAGATGATTGGTCGATAAGTTGCTAGGAAAGTTTAGTGATAATATAGCCTTATTATATCTAAACAAGAGAGCATTGTGGTGAACTAAATATATTATGTTTATTTGCCATATATACAGTATATGAAGAACAGTAGCATACATTGTTAATGAAGAACTGAATTATAACGCATACTGGAATAACTCGTATTTTATTCTCAGTTGTGGTTGTCATACATCAGCCAACTGATGGTGATGGGAGGGGATCTGCCTGGCATTGCTTCACGGTCTCACGGCTCGTGATGTGATTCGTTTTATGGCTTCAAATATTCATTTCTACCTTAGTAATAGGGATAGGATATATGCTTTTTTATATAATTATAGACAAATTTATAACGATTTACATTTACAGATAGTGAAGTAGTGTTATCGTTTGTTGTTAATTTTGTCATCTGTTTTCTTATTTATTTTCAGTACGAACTGTTAAAATTTATTTTGATAGAGCCTAGTGAGATGAAGAACGTTGAGTTAAAATAAGCATGTGCTTGACAAAATGGTAAGAACAACACTCTATGACGAGGAGCCTTTATTGACGACGTTTCGCTATTGCTTCTTCAGGTTAAAGGCACATCCATATAACATACAGTGCTGTGTAACTTATAGTTCCATTTTTATTTGTATGTGACTGTATTCTGTTTTGTTCCACTTCCTCCGTTACCATTCCATGTATTTTTTTTTATTTGCCCCGATGTTCTTTCCTTTCCCATTATCAGCTCGTCCTCTCCGCCTCTCCTCCCCCCCTTCTACCTCCGTTTCCTTCCTCCTGCGTGAATTCACCCACCCCTACTCTCTTTCCCCCTCCCGCCTCCCGCCTATCACGTGACCCTTCCGCCTCTCCCCCACTATGAGCGGTATACATATATATTCGTTTCCACTACCTGTCCTCACTCATAACTGAAGAGGGCTACGTGATGTAACCGAAAAGTCGTATATCTTTTTCAATAAATTACAAATAAATGTGGGTTTTTCACTAGACTTCTGCATTCACGGCATTGTGAATTTTTCTTGTTCATTATACAGTACTGCTGAACTTTAAATATGCACGCTCCATGGGGAAGGGTAGAGGCGGAGGTGGTAAGGGATAGGTTATATGCTTTTTATATAATTATAGACAAATTTATAACGATATACATTTACAGATAGTGAAGTAGTGTTATCGTTTGTTGTTAATTTTGTCATCTGTTTTCTTATTTATTTTCAGTACGAACTGTTAAAAAATTATTTTGATAGAGCCTAGTGAGATGAAGAACGTTGAGTTAAAATAAGCTGGGTGGCGGCGTATCGTCTTCTCCGGGAAGAAATGGTGATATGCGGCTGTTATGGATGAGAGGTAGTTGTTCCACTTGGTTTCAACGTCGGGCACTGTGAGGACCTCCACCCAAGGGTAGTGGACCAGCCAGTTCCCAAACGCGAGGATGGCCGAGCGTGTGAGTGGGCGGAACTTGGCGGTGGTTGTTTCGTGCGTAGGTGCGAGGGAGGGCTTGGGTGTCCAGAGTACAGTGAGGTGTGTGCTGCGTCCGAACGGTGCCAAAGGGATTGGTGGATTACAAAAGTCAACTAGGTCTGTGAGAATGAGATCTAAGGTATTGTTCCCATGTGTAGGAAAATTTACAATTTGCGAGAGTTGTAGTTCATTTTGGAGGTCTTTTATATCTAAATCATTAAAATCACCACAGATTATGAGTTTTGAGCCTTGGAACCTGACTCTGACCTGGTCAGTGGTGTGAGTGAGATGGTGTAATAAGTCAGATTTTGTGGCTGATCTGGGTGGGTAGTACACGACACAGCAGATAATGTATGCTGCGTGTCGTTTGTGTGTGTGTTTGTTTATGCTTATACTTATCTTAATTGACTATCGCGCACTGCTCTCTCTCTCTCTGTATTCAACTGACTCTCTCTCACTCTGTCTCTCTCTCTCCATATTTTCTCCCTTCCCTACTCCCATCCTTCTTTCCTCCCTATCTCCTCAATGACGATCCAAAATGCCGTAATTATGTATCCAGGTTTTGTTGAAGTTATAAATCTTTTGGCAAACCAGTGAACCAATTACAGCGTTTATCCTGTAACAGTTACATACCATAATAAGTATCCTGTTCTTGTTGAGGTTTTTTAATCTTCTGAGACATAACAGTTAACCAATTACAAGACTTATAGTGTCAGAGTCACAAGCCATAATAAATTTCCAGGTCTAATTGATGTATTGAATCCTCTGTATATCAGTGAGTCAGTTACAACACTTAACCTGTAACAGTTAGGAACCATATTAAGTATCCAGGCCTTGTTGAAGTCTTATTACATCTGACATACCAGTAAACCAATTACAACGTTTATTCTGTAATAGTTACAAGCCATAATAAATATCCATTTTTTTTTTTTTTTTAATAATCTGTGACAGCAGTGAACCAAATACAACAAAGCTTACCCTGTCTCATACTTGCTGGAATTCGTATAGTTCTCCATCAGGCTATTCGAGGCGGACATGGATTCTCATAATGGCTCGAAACTGTGTGTCACAGCCAACCAATATGTCCTTCATCGTCTTCGTCAATACCCACGTTTCATAATCAAACAGCAACTCTGAACTTACATATTCTCCAAATACACATCCTGTGTCTATGTGTGTTTTTCATCGAGTAATCTTGTTTATCATCAGTTCTTTATTACTCTACTGTATGCATTATATCACTTCACCCTCACTGTCCATCACAAATACAAAGACTTTAATGAATAAAGGAGGACTGATAATAAAACTCTGATCTGCAAATCTAATTTTTTTTGTGTTTTTTTGAGAAGTGAGATTTGTTTAATTTGTTCCAGTTATTTCTAGATTATATTTTATGCGATGTGTCAGAATTGCCATTTAGCCTATTATGTTTGAATATTTGTTCGATGGTTTTTATGTTCTATTGTGCTCTTATTTTCTCTTTAATAATGTGATTTTTATCTTAGTTTATGTACTCAAATAAATTTAGTGTTAATAATGAAATAAAAACTGTGTTAGTGTTTCTGCTAATTGTGAATGCCACACTTATGTTTACATCTCGTAGCTACTAGGATACCCCGGAGTTTTCGTGGGTTTTCTAGAATTGGATGAAGAGATACCGTATATATAGGGGGAAAAGAGGTTAAGTCAGTCAGTCAGTCAGAGAGCCAAGTGATAAAGAAGAGTCAGTCAGAGAGCCAAGTGAAAGAGAAGAGTTAGTCAGTGAAAAGAGTTATTGTCGAGTGTTGTGAAGTTAGCAAGAGTGATACTGTGAAGTTAGCAAGAGTGATAAAAGGAACTAAGTGTACAGTATACTTATCTTCCGCATTTGTGTGTACAGTTGGAGAAGACGTGTAACTCTGGTAATTGTAAAGACAGTGCAAATGTGAAACTGAGTGTGGTTATTGGTAAATAAAGAAAGTGAACTTATGCCAGAGTGGGTTTCCTTCGCCTGCCTACAGTGATCAAGTCTGGTGCACCTATTGAAAATATGCTCCTAAGTAGAACGACTCAGTTCAGTGACGTCACCTATCACACCGTGCAATTACTGTTGGAGCTGTGCCAGTGTGGGTAGTGGGACGCAACAATTGGTGTCAGGAGTGGGATCAACAGACTGCAAGTGATTAATATTTCGACATGGAGCAGGCAGGTGTGCAGACAAGGAGCCAAGCTAGGCAGGAGGAGGCTTGTGAAGAGGAAGTGTCACTAGCTGCAATCCTGAAGTTCATGAAGGAAGAACTCAAAGTACAGTTACAGGAACAGAGTGAGCAGATTCAGGAGGCATTGCAGGAGCAACAGAGGGTGTTGCAGCTGGGAATGCAAGGACAGCTGGATGCTTTCTTGAGGGAAATGAAGGAAGAACAGCAACAGTTTAAGGAGGAAGTATATGGCGAGCTACAACAGCAGAAGTGTGAAGTGAGACAATTGAAATCAGTTAGTGAGGGTATTGTAACAGTGTAGAGAGCATGTAGGTAATCAGTTGAAAACAGTTAGTGAGGGTATTGTAACAGAGTGTAGAGAGCATGTAGGTAATCAGTTGAAAACAGTTAGTGAGAGTATGGTAACAGAGTGTAGAGAGCTTGTAGGCAACCAAGTTGAATCATGTAATTGATCATGTGATGATAATTAGTGAGAAAATAGAGGCTTTAGAGAAATACTGTACTGTAGAGCCTCAGGTTAGGGTACAGGGAGCTTATGAAAGGGAAGGACTGTTTGGGGTGAATCTTGAAGAATCTCAGGTACCTAAAGGTAGTATTACAGGATTGAACCATAAGAGTTTAGGAGCCTTGAGTCCTGGAGTTAATTATGATGCCCCAGCTTTTAGGCCCCAGAGTAGTGAACCGTATGGCAAAGGTGGGGGTCCAATTAAGAGGAAACCTCAGGAGTTTGATGGCAAAGTTTCTTGGGTAGCTTATAGAGTTCAGTTTAAGTTGCTTGCAAACCAGAATGGGTGGGATGACTGGCAGAGGGCAGTGCAACTAGCTACTAGCCTTAAGGGTGCCGCCATGGAAATTTTAGGCCAGCTATCAGTAGAGGAGAGGAACAGTTACCGGTCCTTGTAGAAGTATTAGAACGCAGATATGGTACCATGTACCAAACAGAAGTCTACAGAGCAAGATTCCGGAGTCGAGTACGGGCTTGGGGTAACCCTTACAGCAACTTGCTCATGACTTAGAGAGTATGGCACACAAGGTGTACCCTGGAGCAGCACCTAATATGTCGGTTATTCTTTTGAGGGACCAGTTCATTGATGAGCTGGATACTGTAGAGCTAAAAGTACAAGTGAAGCAAGCACAACCAAGAAACATTTAGGAAGCACTAGCAAGGGCTCTGGAATTTGAGTCCTAAGTCAGGTCCAGTACTAATACCTATGTCAGGTCCAATTTTCAGCCAGGTCATAGTACAGGATTTAAAGCAAGAAAGGGGCAACGGCAAGTATGTGAATTGGAAAATTTTGAAGGTAGTTGTGGTACTGTAGACAGCCAGGACATTAGAAAGAGGACTGCTTCAAGTGGCAAAGGGAACAAGGGAAAAACGCAGGAGGCTGCTGGTTCTGTGGAAAGCCAGGGCATAAGAGGGAGGACTGTTACAAACTGAGGAAGGAGCAGAAACAGGGCAGTGCAAGGAAATCTAAATTGCACCGAGAAGGTGTTGGACATGTGGTGAGCGGGGACACTTTAGTTTTAAGTGCCAGAATAAAAGAAAGGAAGATAAGAACCCTGCAGAAGACAAGAAAGAAGCGGAAAACTAGTCAAGGCTGGTGAAAAGGGGCAACCACCAGCCGGCATTTCCCAAGTAGCCCCATCACCGAGAAGATGCAAGAGAACAGCGATCGACAGTGTGAGAGTAGACAGAAGAATAGATGGCAAGAAGTGTTCTCTGGTAATTGATTCGGCCTCGGAGCAGACTTTTGTAAGGCCAGATGTGTTACATCATCGGTATTTGCCAGAGTCATCAGAACAACTGTGTGGTGTAACTGGGCATTGCGCTGAACTGAAGGGACCTCTGGAAGTCAGGATCGAAGTGGCTGGGCAAGAGGCCACACTTCCAGTCTACGTAGCCGAGATGGAGGACCAATGTCTTCTTGGCCTGGACTATCTGTTGTCCATGGGATGTGAGCTGAATTTCTGCTCAATGAAGCCGAAGGTCCGAGGAATGTCTGTTCCAGTCACTGCAGCAAGACATACTAGGTCTGGAGGTGAAGTGAGGGCACTCCGAACTACAGTGATATCCCCAAGGTCAGAACTATTACTCCGGTGCAGAGTGAGCAGCTCTTTTGACAGTAAATTAGGGGTGGTGGAAGACAAATGCTGGAGTGATGGTGGGGAGGACTTTGATGGAAACGAGCAGAGGTGAAGTGCCAGTTGTGGTGGCTAATTTCTCCCATGAGCCACAGAAGATCAAGGAGGGAGAACTTGTGGGATTGTGCGAGGAAGTGGACCATGAGTGGCATCGGTGGAAAGTCTGTAAGAGGAGTGTAATTAAGGAAGATGATAACCTGCCAGACCACGTACATGACCTGTTCCTAAGGATTTGTCAGTGCTTGGATGACTTACAAGTGTTGCCTTTAAGGGAACTGCTAGTGGAGTTTGCAGACATCTTTTCCACCAGTGACCTGGACTTGGGATGCACAGATACGGTGGAGCATAGCATCGACACTGGGGTTCCTTACCTAATCAAACAAGGATGGCACCAGCTCAACGGCAAGAAATGGAAAAGGTGATGGAGAATCTTCAGAATCAGGGTGTGATAGAAAAGTCCAGCAGTCCTTGAACGTCAGACCGTCAGCAGTGGTTCTGGTCAGGAAGAAGGATGGTTCGGTAAGGTGCTGTGTGGATTATCGAGCCCTAAATGAAGTGACAGTAAAGGATGCATACCCACTGCCAAGGATTGATGACACTCTGGATGCTCTGTCAGGTGCCAAATGGTTCTCCACCCTGGATATGAAAGCGGGATACCACCAAGTCAAGGTTGCAGAAAAAGATAGAGAGAAAACAGCCTTTTCTTATGGGCGGGGTTTATGGCAATTTAAAGTGATGCCATTTGGTCTGTGCAATGCCTCAGCTACATTTGAGCGTCTGATGGATCGTGTACTGGAGGGCCTCCACTGGCAGACAGCTCTTATCTACCTTGACGATGTTACGGTTTTTGGACAGACTTTTAACCAAGAACTGGAGAGGTTGTCAGAGGTGTTTAACAGGATTCGAGCAGCACACCTCAAATTGAACCCCAAGAAGTGTCACTTATTTCAGAAGGAAGTTCAGTACCTGGGACATATTGTAGGTGAGAACGGCATTCACACTGATCCTGAGAAGGTGTCAGCTGTAAAAGACTAGCCGGCTCCTACATGGGTGAAGGATTTACGGAGTTTCCTGGGCTTGTGTACCTACTACCGGCACTTTGTTAAGGACTTTGCATCAATGGCAGCACCTCTTCATAATTGATTGATTGATTTCTGATGCAACTAAGCATCAGGCGGCGCAACAGCTAAAGTCATATACCGCCCAACATAAAATTGTCATCTACATAATTAATAAAACATGAATACTCGAAAGGTATAGGCACCATGATTATAAGACACACAAACTAAAAAGCACATTATTAATAAAAGAACCCGTCGACATTAAAAAAAAAAAAAAAATCAAACCATCTAAAAACCATAAATATCATAATATCATATTTTGTGGAGAAGTCCAGCCTCCTCCACATAGAAGAGGGTATTCCCTCCCACACTACAAGCCTCCTCCCCGAGAACCGTCACCCACCCGGTACTCGGACAGGTACCTACGACGACGGTCCCCAAGGCTGGGACACTCGACAATAAGATACCGTACTGTCAAAGGGACCAGACAATCATCACAGTAGGGAGGGTGAGCCCTCTCCATTAAAGAGCCATGAGTCAATAATGTGTGGCCAATGGGGAGACGGACAAGAGCTGTCTCCCACCGGCCACTGGAGGAGGAGATTCCTTCTTGTCTGTAAAGCAGGTGCAGGGGAAAACTTCTGGAAGAAGCCATGGAGCCACCCTGGGGACCCTCACAGGACAAATTGGTAAGTCATCAATACCCATCTCCTCCATAGCCTTCCTGACCCGGAAGCCAAAGGGCCATGGTGTACGAGAATGTAAAAGGTAGTACTGAGACATGATATCAGATGACACTGTACCGGTTATAACTACATATATCTACATATAATATATCTACATATACCTAGTGAGTCATACACCATGTACCCTCACATGATCGCTCAAACTAGCTGACCTAGACTGGATCTGATCATGGGAACCAAGCTTCCTCAGCAATAAGTGACGTCACAAGTCACGGGGGACAACACAGAGAGCTCTTCTTGTGCCCTCCTATAGAGTAGTATGCTAGAGATACCCGATCGCTACACAGGGGTCTCATAGCCATCTCTCTCTCTTTAAAGTTAGCTCCTAAGCCTAACTTAACTCTTTTGTGAAAGTGTACTACCACTTGGGTTATTAATAAAATCTTGTTAAACCAAGACAAGGTGTGCTAACTCTCTATACCATAATAATCACCTAACCTATTCTAAAAATATACTCCGAAGAGACAAAAGCCTGCCATGTTACAACAACAACAACAACGACATCAACAACCGATTTGTGTAAGTGACCGACCTCTCCACTAGCACATAATATGTGCTAGTGGAGAGGTCGTGTCACCACCGTTGTTCACCAAATATTATTTGGTGAACAACGGTGGTGACACGAACATATATGGTTTAAAAAGGAGAGAAACAAAACAATTGATAGCAAGTGATAACATAAGAAAAGACACAAAAGTAAAAAGAGAAGTGAAGAAGTGAAGTGAAGGAGTGATAGAAGATGTAAGTGAAGGACAGTCGAGTCAGCACAGCAAGCTAGCCTCGCTTATCGTCCCGCGCTACCACACACTGGTTGCGTCATCACTACCACACTACCAGCACCATACTACTACTCTACCACACGAGCACTACTACCACTACTACTATACTTACACTACAGTATAGCCTAGTGAGGTGAATACTTCAACTACAGTGAGATACTATATTAGCAGCTCAAATAAACTACAGTGCAGCTAAACAGTGCTTCACAGCTACAGTACTTCTGTCAACATATCAACATTCTTCAATTGACAGTGCTAACATCCAGGAAAGGACGTTGGCTTGGTAATTGGTACGACGTCACACGACTACTGGAATACTATCCAACTAATTATCAAAGCCTACTCAACTATCCATGGTCAGTAGCTTAGGTACAGCTCCGGACAGATCAAGGGTCCACACCTCTTCCACCATCTACTTGGTGTGGGCCTCAGTTGATCTGGTATCACTGGCAGGTGGAGGGGGGGAGGGGAGAAATGTGGGCGGAGTTATATAGGAGGCGTTACCAATGTTGAGCCATCCAGAAATTTGAATCCCGAACCACTTGTGATCATGGATGTGAACCACTCACTGGAAGGTGGTAGGAGGGGTTGGGTTGGGGAGAGGGTGTAAAGCTTCACAAGTGATCGAGTAGTAGTATTATAGATGGAGAGACTTATTGGATCAAGTAGCTAAAGATTATAAACGAACAAAGCCGACTGTCGCCTTTATTATGTTTTCTTCTGTAATCTAAATCCAACTCTGATGCTACATTCTATAGGATATTATTTATTATTTGAAATGAATCCAGATTTTACGTAATACAATTCACACGACACCATTATTTTATGACTAATATGTCAAGCCATGCACCACCTACACAGTGTTGAAATAAATTTCAAGTAAATCCTTTATCGTTACCCTGTATTATTCACGACATTTTCTAAGAAACTTTTAGTGTGTAACTGGTTACCAAAGGATAATAGTTATAAAGTGTAAGTTAATCTTTACCCAATAACCACTCCATCTGTTCTCCCCCACCCCGTCCTCCCTTATTCCATTCGCTGTTTCCTCTCCCTCCTTCCCAGCAATCCTTTACTCTCCATCTTACCACCACCACCATCATTCTGTGTGTTGCTGCATAATCTGTTAATGCGCAAACAAGACCAGAATAGAAATAAAAGTGATATTTGGTATGCAAATACAATCCGTTATATATGACGAATATATTTATTACCCTTATTTATTTATCTGAGGTCAACATTCAGACGCCGGTGTTAGTGAACCAATCACAAGATTTAGAGGATATTGTGTCAGCACTAATGTTATTACTAATTAAAACAGGGAAAAATTGAAATAAGACATTTATTGGTTATTGTTTACATGACTTGTCAGTTTAGGTGAAAACTCCACAAGTCCTCGTTACGAAGCCTTCCACACCCATAACCCAACTGTGACTGTAGGCACCACACTGTAAATGATGAACACGTTATATGTATAGTTGTTGTTATTAATTGGTGTCATACAATTATAATACCTGTTAACTTAATATAACCTCAAGTTTACACTTCGACTTCACGTTTGCATTAAGCATGTGTAATGTTTTTTTTTTTATTATTATAATCACCTGGATATGTATTGCTTTAGACCCTTAGCCACGATGAGATACAGTGTATACACTATTTATATACGGTACACTTCTATGAACACATTAAGGCTTGAAATACAGTAGATTACATATTTCATTTTCTTACTCATCAATTTGTTACTAGTATCGTGTCCAGCCAGCCACCCTCCTTCTCAATGACAGCCTGCAGTCGCTCGGGCATTGAGGCACCATGCCTTCTCACTATATCGGGTTTTCCCCGAAAAATCTCCCACTGTGCTCTGGTGTGCCGTAACAACTCTGCTGTGGTTCTCTCTCGTTCCGGCTCCCACGTGTTAACAATAGAATCCCATACATTTTCTATGGGGTTCATATCACAGTTCTAACTAGACCAATCTATCACCTGCAAATTATCATGAGCAGCAAACCATTCTTGAACTATCCTGGCCATATGGATAGGGCATCGGTCGTGTATAGAACAGATGAGGGTGAGTAGTTGAAAAAAAATAAAAAACAATTAGAAAATCTGATTCATTATATTGCATTTGATCTATTAAATAAAGACACTGTCTATTGTTCACCCCCGTAGAGAGATACTGATTATTATCATTTGGATATTAAGCAACAAATAACGGAGCCGAGACAATCCCTTTTCTGTCTTCAGCTCTCCCTGTATTCTTTTCGCCCCTCATGCTGGCAGTCCCCCTCTTTATCTCCTTTTCTCGCTGTAAAATAAATAAACTTATGCCTATATCTTTCAAGTAACTGGCAACCTCACACAACCTCCTCTCACTTGTCTTCTCTCTCTCACACTCCCCCTTCCTTCCTTGCCTTCTGTAGTATTCTTTATCTTTTCTTTATCATATTTTTAACCTTCTCATTCGTTCTTTCAAAGTTTTAATGACATAGGCCTTTCTCCCTTATCACCTATAGTGCTTCAAATTTATGCAAGCGAAATGCTGCGGCTGGGATAATATTGTTAATACCGTTTTGGTTCTTTGTATTCTGTGGATTTACAAAACAACTAGAAATTCATACCGAAGGATATGATAATAGTTATGTAGAACAAGTGTTGGCAGATACACATTCTTGACAGGATAATCCCAGCCACAGCATTTCGCCTTCTTAAAACGGAAGGACTATAGGTTTCATGCATTGCCATTTGCCAGTCTGTTGCTAGTCAGAATATTAACTTGTTAAACCATTTTGCAGGAAAGAGAAATATATATATTTTTTTTTTCAAGTTACTTATGGGCATTATTTAGATATATTAACTTACTTTTACTTACGTCCAGCATTACTGTGCAGAACATGTGACACAATAAGGACCACAAGGACAGTAATGGTGGTCAACGTGATTCTCATTAATCTCTCTATATGCTATTGAAAACAATGTTTTATGCTCAACTACAGAATTATGTTCTCAGCATGATAATGAGAGCCAAAGATAATGAAAACAATATAAACAAATTAACATTTATTGCACAACAAAGATGCAACTGCCTCGGTGCTACTGTTTCAAGGGAGTAACCAGCCCACACTGAATCACATGGAACCTGAAAAGTTTGAATAAAAGATCAATTATATATATATAAATATAATACCATATTATATCTGTTTGTCTATCTACGTCTTTGTGTATATGGCACTTTTATTAATATTCATGATCAGCACTGTGAAATCTAAATTTAAATTTATTTGGCAAAGCAGAGGACACTGACTAGTATGGCAACCTACCATACTTAAGACCTCCACGTTGCACTACACACCGCAGAAGCCGATGCACAGACCTTGCTGTCAGCGAGAGGACCATCAGGAGAGTGTTGCACGAAGCGGGGGTGCATCACCGAACTCCAGCAAACAAGGAATTTTTGACTGACCAACATCGCGAGGGAAGGCTACGGTTTGCCCAACAATATGTTGACAAGCCAGAGGAGTTTTGGAAGAGAGTGATCTGGACGGATGAGAAAACCTTCTCATCTTCGTGTCACGGAAGGCGCCACTGCTGGAGGAGAAATGAGACTCGGTGAGTATAATTTTTGAGGTTGTCGTTTCTATAAACAATTCAGTCATAAGCAACCATAAGAATATACTCGGATAAATAATTACTGCCGGGTGACAACCAGTAGCGTTACAATGTCACATTGTTTATTGTATTTTCAGTATTGTGTATGTATGTATGTATTGTAAACGCACACACACATGTACGTAAACCGCCGTATTAGCTTGGTGTGAGTATATCGAATCTCTCCTTTCCTGAAACACACACACACACAGAGTTAGATGTGCGCACCCGGAAAGACAAAAACATACATAAATTAGTTTGTGTGTGCTTGTTTTAAGTGTGTGTACTGTATTTTGTAGGTGTTTATGTGTGTGTGATTGTACCTATGTATGTGGAGAGAGAGAAAGAAATAGAGAAGCCCAAGGGGATAAAAATACACCCCTCGGCAACTGTATCATAACAACTGCAGTAAATGGGAATTACCCTCACTTCCCTCCCTCTGTGGCTGCATGGGTACCAGTTCGGAAATCATGACGTGTGTGTGTGTGTGTGTAAGTAGCAGTTGACCTGGGCCACGGTATCGGGGTTACTGAAGCCTATGTCCAGAGTCGGAACATAATAAAAAATATATATATATTTTATATTTTATACTCCTTCTATTCAAGCTTCTCTCTGGTCCTATTCCTCCGTTTATTTCATTTTAACTATTCATACTATTACTCCATTTTCTCACTATTCCACCATTTATTTAATTTTCTCTTTCTTCTCTTTTCGCTTTAAACACCTGTAATCTTATCTCTTAAATCTATGAGCTCTATCCTCGTTCAAATAAATTAATCTATTTTCTGCATACACACGCACTTTCTCAGCATAATCCAGTATGCACCTCATCATTAATCAGGGCACACCTGAACTACTCACACACGCACACTTGTCCAGTCGGGGTCCATAACAAACATCCACATATGGATATCTCAAACAATTGGTTGTCTAATGTTTTCACGTTCACAAAATAATTTATGATGTTATTGTTTTAAGTAGTGCGTAGCTGCTTGTAGTTAATTAAAATATGGTACTTAACCTATTTATTGGAAAGTTTATCAGGTATGAAACGGAGGAAAGCTATCAAATTCTTACGTGAATTACCCCTTATGGATGATTATTTTTGTCCACGACTGTTCTTACCTCAACAACAACAGCTGGAGAAGGTTCAGAAGAGGGCATGCAGAGACATACTTGGCCCTGCCTACACCAGCTATAGCAATGCCCTCACCACCCTGAGTCTGCAGAGGCTGACAACCATGCATGAGCAGGCCCTCAGAAGAATGGAAGAAGACTTGCTATGCAGCCCACGCTATCGTCACTTCCTGCCCCACCAGCCATGGTCACCCGACACCAAAACAAACTGGTGCCGCTGAAAGTCCCTCGCACCGATCGATATCGCCACACCGTAGTGCAACAAATAAACCCTTAGATTAGAGTCAGTCACTAGCAAGACAGAAATATACTCAACGCAAGTTATTATAAGTCTAATAATTAATATTAATGTAACTACCTCCACTGTACATTTTCAGTCTCTGACTGCTATATGAATAAACCGTTAATTATTATTATTATTATTACTACACTAGCATCATTTTTTGGGAGTCATGCCGGTCTGTTCCGCACCACGTTTGCGACTAAACTATGTACTGTTACTACTGTATCGACTCACTCACATTGGTTATTCCCAACAACTGTCATTACCCCCAACCCCATTCACCCGACCCGACTCTTCATCATCTTCACGCACCGACCAACGTTGACCAACATTGATAAATTGATAATATATAGAAAGATAGATAGATACAGCTGTACAACATAAACACATGTTACAAAGCATCAATGATTTAACATCCATCCACCAGCAACGAATTGGTTGGCGAACGATGACTATATACTGTATAATATTATCTTGGTTTCCTTTATAGTTTGTCATCTTCACTGAGTGTGTTGGTCAGGCAGTTTGACTCAACTGCCTGCCGTCCAGCAAGGGAAGAGAGGTTAAAATTCCTTTCATCAGAGATATCTCAGGGAAGCATGAACACAGCTGTACAGTTTGTCCTTCTCAGCGTCCATGATAAAAGGTTGTTGTTGGTCTGGGATTAACAGGTATATATTGTATGGCTAATAATACCTAATGTTACAGATGACCATATATGATTGGATGTAATCTAAGAACACAGTCCGCAAACATACATAATACGTATGCTCTGACGGTGGGATAATATCATCGAAACATTTATGATATTTGTGAAGATTATTGGTTACAGACACAGATGTGCAGGAGAGAAACATGTGCATAGCCACACATTTTGCAAAGTAAGCTCAAATATACTGGTACCTAACTACACGTGTATAACCTCCATCCGATCCCGGTGTAATAAATGTTGCAATATTTCCTTCTACATTTCTTTATGGTAATTTTCCAAATAGTTTTCTAGAAACTTTTATTTCATCCACTTTCCTTTCTCTCATCATTCCTGATGAAAATGTTACCATCTCTTAATCTGATAAAGCTGAACTCTGAATCCTACGTCTCACACTCCACTATTGACAAATTTGGCAATATCCTTCCATCTCCGTCCCTCTGCTTATTTGTTCTTGCCATCTGAATATATTTAAAGGTAAGTACTTTCTGCCCTCTCTGACCTTGACACTCAGTAGGCGTACGTTTCTGGTAGGATTTCTCCTGTCATCATAAAGAACTTTCCTTCTTTGTTGACCTCTTGCCAAGAAAAACAAATATCCAACTAAGCCTCTCTTCCTACCTGTTCACAAGTGTACAGAATACTCCCACCCATTAACTATCGCCCCATTGTTTTGATACCTTATCTATCGAAAAAATAATTTTTAATTCTTTTATCAGGAAGCGTCTCCATCAGTGCTGTTCTTCAAGGCAGGCTTAGCCATCTTTCAGCCATTCTCACTACACTGCCAGGATGTTTCACTATTCTTCACTCATCTAAACCCAAACTCTCCTCTCCTCCCTCTTCGTCTCTCATGCCTGCTCTTTTCTTCCTTGCCCCATTCTCCGTTCTCTCCTACTTTACCTCCCATTGGTTCTTCATCCTTTATTCCCTTCTATTCCTTTTAACCCCACCTTCTGCTTTTATCCATATAACGCTATACTCACGGACTGGTTGGCTATACATCACTATTGACAACTAATAAACACTCAAAAACTCTTCCTTATATTAAGATATATTATAGGAAAGTTCAATTTGGCAATTGGTTTCACAATTATTATATATATATATATTATTATATATATATTATTATTTATTAGATATTATATATTATATTATTATATATATATTATATATTATATTATTATATATATATATTATATATTATATTATTATATATATATTATTATTTAATATATATTATAAATTATATTATTATATATATATTATTATATTATATATATATATATATATATATATATATATATATATATATATATATATATATATATATATATATATATATATATATATAATAGAGAATGATGATCAACTCATATAATTCTATGTAATTAAGGTATAACGTACATTGTGATCTATATACAGTATACGGTACTGTCTTAATAAACTTTTAGTTATGTAAAGAAAAACCCTGCATATTTCAGTGCTTAACAGCAAAATGATATATTTCTAGATATAAATAGTTTAACCCAAGTCATATCGTGATTTATTTCTCTATTGAGGAAATTGACTGTTATACAGTAGAATAGAAACCCGCTAAATATCTTGGCCAGAGAAATTAAAAGGGTGAGGTAAGGTCCAAAATCATGCCCAATTTTGATGGAGTTGACTAGACACATTGAGTTTGAAGGAAGGTCAGTTGCAGTATGTAAAATGGTTCTGTTCCAGAGTTGACCAGTTGTGTATTAGAGAGTTGGACAAAAAAGAGGTGACATCGAGTAGCTTGACGAGCATTGCATTATCTCCTATGTGGGGAGAAGGCATACAATGGGAGAGTTCATGAGAGCATTTTCCAGTGTAATAGCGATAGATATTAACCTGTGGTAAGAGAGTGGTTGTAGTGAATCAGTATAAGGGTGACAGTTAATAAAACAAATCACATTTGATTCTATCATGTCTAAGAATATTGTGACAGACTACGCACAGCAAGCCTAATTCCTTTGAGGCAGTTTTAACTACCAAGCTTATGTGATCTCTCTAAGAGAAATTGTGAAAGGAACACACAGACAATTGAGAGAAGAAGAAATGTTTGTTTTAAGTCCTGTGTCATTCCTGAAGTAAGGATAGTCATTTGAAATATTAGAGCAAGTTGGAAATGAATGGAACTATGTTTGGGAGGCACTAAAAATTTCAAGTTTTCGGTGCCCTATATGGAGATAATAAAAGGTCATACTGTACATTTAGTGTAGAGGAATTTCAGACTGGGGATAGAAGACTTGGATCTCCTGTGTTTCCTGTCTGATCACTTAGATTAATCTGCTTCGTGTCTTATCAGCACCAAGAGTAGTCCACCATATCCTCAAAGACAGTAAGCAGGGAGGAACAGCCAGAGAGGCTACAAACAACATCTTATTAGTGGTAACAGACGTTTTGCCATGTTTACAATGTCTTCTTCAGTAGCTATAATATCAAGAAAATTACAAAATTTATAGATTGTAAATTTGCGAAAGTAAATTTTCCCGGAAAATAAAAGCATTTTAGTTAAAGTAGATAAAGGGGTATTCCTGTTATACTGTTACTCAAGTTATAGGACAACAATCTGATGGAAAAGGAGTCAAATATTCGTAAATTCACATTAACACTATTGATTATTTTAAAAGATTATGTTTCAACACTACGCTACAAGTCTCAGTGTAGTGTGGGACGTTTGAACCCACCAATAAAGATTTTGTTCCTAGCCTCTCTGGTTGTTCATGTCCAGCTGAATTTTCGGTTCTGCAAGAGCATCCCTATTTCTGATATCCATTATGACATTACATCATTCCTATTCACGTCATAAGTACAGAAACATTAGGCACATCACAGCAAACCAAAATTGATAATATTTCAATATAGTGTTTTCCCACTAGCTGTAAATATATTTTGTGATGCACCCAGTCTCTAATGCACATTGTGTACTTTTATGCTGCCACCAGGGACAGGATGATATTTACATAGTGTGAGTGGGCAGGGATCAATCACCCCTCATCACTAAAGCAAGATGTGATACTAATATTCCGCCACTAAGATATATATAGATTCAGTACAATCCTCTCGAATCTATTCCTACCTCGGTCATGTAGGAATTGTATTTTGAACTCTTGCTTAGTATTACACCATGTGTACTTAAGGTTGAGTGTATAGAACCTCATAAAATGCATTTACAGAGGAATAACTAATCTTGTTTTCATCTTTCTGAGTCAATCCCCTTCATCTACAAGTGTCAACATATCATGCATCGGGGAACCTTTACAATGGATCCTTTCTAATCCTGGGCCCCTCATGTATGAAAAACAAGGTAGTTCTGAAAAAAAATAAAAAAATAATAGAAGCTTCATATAGCGATGAAAAACACATTCTATTGTTCATCCCATTGGGTGCACGAAGGTGTAGGAACATTAATAAAAGTAAAGATAAAAGAAACTAGTTAACTAGATAGATTATGAAGCAACACCAAAATATTACGAGAAAAGCAGAAAATGTGTATGAGAAGAACATGATTTCGGCGTGTGTATACATGTGTGTGGGCCTGTGTGTGTGTGTGTGTGTGTGCTAAATATTTACCTCATAAAATGCATTTACAGAGTAATAACTATTCTTGTTTTCATCTTTCTGAGTCGATCTCCTTCATCTGCAAGAGTCAACATATCATGCATCGGGGAACCTTTACAAAGCACAAAATGTGTAGAAGAACATGATTTGGGCGTGTGTGTACATGTGTGTGGGCGTGTGTGTGCAAGTGTGTGTGTGTGTGTGCTAAGCATCTACCCAGGCTTTTCTGTGATACACTACCTATCTTCTACCTTTATGAATTGCCATATTCCTACATACTACTTCATCCCTAAGCCTGTTCTATCTATTTGGTATTGTCATCCATACTTTCCTTAATGAATGAAGTAACTAATTCCACTATCACCATGCCTTTTGTAAGATCCATTCCTCGATGTGTTTTCTATCAATTCCCAAAGTTGCAAAGAATAGTCAGTGTTGGCTACCAAAGTAGCTGCATCGAGTTTAGACGAGAATAACTCCGCCCCCTTGATGACGTCATAGCCACCGTAAACCAATCACATCACTTCCCGCCTGCTGTAGCCACAGATGTGAAAACATAGGGGGCGGAGCTATTTTCACATAAATTCTCAGAGGCTACTTCTAGTATCAAGTCAGAAGGTAGATTAGTACCCTCTGTGATCCCTTGGACCTCATTCACTTGCCCTCCTGGCTGTAACAGGAAACACACATTACACCTGAATTATTCTCATAAATTTTCTTCAGGTGAGAGAGAGGCCGGTGACTTGCTTCCATTAGGAGATAGTATATATTTGGTACATTTGAGCGCCTTGATTTCTCCAAAGTATGTCTGAAAACAGGAGCAGGTTAACAAAATTTTTGATTTCCTGTAGCCTGGAATAATTTGGAAGTATAATTTGCTCCGGATTTATCAACACTGTACTACCCACTTAAGGTAGTACAGTGATGGTAAATCTGAAGCACCTGATTCCTCCAAACTATTCCAAGTAATAAGACACCATCATTATTTTAGTCAATCTGATCCTGTTTCCTGGCATATTCTGGAGGAATCATGGAGCTCCAATGCACCAAAAGTATAATATCCACTTAATTATATGTAATGAAATTGCCTTGCCATGGTACCAATCTTCATCAATTATATATATATATATATATATATATATATATATATATATATATATATATATATTACAGTAAAATCTTCAAAACAGTAAATTTGTAAATTTCCTTGATTTTCCAGAAAATTTACAAAGTGACTGTTTCAATCAGTAAATTTACAAAATTACTAAGATTTGTAGGAAATTTACAAATATACTAATTTCAGGAGCCAGTAATTTTACAAAATTACTGATTCATCGATTATGATTTTTTAGACAAACGAGCAGAAGCACACATCATCTGAAGTCAAATGATCCAATTTATTCACAAAACAGGATTAAAAAGAACATAATGATCTAATTTATTTATAAAACAGGATTAAAAAGAACATAAAGGGTGTGTGTGGGGGGGGGGGGGGCTTGCACTATGGTAGTGTCAACATACTAGGCTACTTATTTGGACATGTCAGACTGGAGTGACATTTGGAGTTACACTTGAGGTCGTTTCTGAAACAAGAACATTTATTTGTTCCGCATCTCTTTGCCCCACGCACACAGTTACATTTTGTGAAACCTTGCCCACCTGATGCTGATTCTGCTATGACGGCGGAACGCAAAGAAATTACTTTGTCAAGACAGATATCCTCATTGTTCAACAGTCTTTGAGGGCATAAATCAAACTGATTTCGGGAAAAGCCCCCTTTTAGCACACCAGCTTTCACCCCAATAATGGTTCATGATTCATCGATAACGATCAGTAAATTTGTAAATTTCCTACAAATCTTAGTAATTTTGTAAATTTACTGATTGAAACAGTCACTTTGTAAATTTACTGAAAATTCTAAGAAATTTACAAATTTACTGTTTTGAAGATTTTACTGTAACATATATATGACACAATAGAGAATGATAATAAACACACATAATTTTGTAAAAATAAGGAATATCATTGTGATCGATATATACTGACGTAATAACCATATAGTTATGTAAAGAAAAACCCTGCATATTTCAGTGTTTAACTGCAAAATGATATATTTCTAGATATAAATAGTTTAACCCAAGTCATATCGTGATTTATTTCTCTATTGAGGAAATTGACTGTTATACAGTAGAATAGAAGCCTGCTAAATATCCTGGCCAGAGAAATTAAAAGGGTGAGGTAAGGTCCAAAATCATGCCCAATTTTGATGGAGTTGACTAGACACATTGAGTTTGAAGGAAGGTCAGTTGCAGTATGTAAAATGATTCTGATCTAGAGCTGACCAGTTATGCATTAGGGAGTTGGACGAAAAAGAGGTGATATCGACTATACTCTGTCCAGCCTAAGGTGGCGGAGAACCCCTGCCCTACAGGTGCGGTAGGCAGGTCAAGTACTTTTTCGCTTCCCTGATTGGCTAGAGGTGTTCAGCACACCCAGAAAAATAGGAGTGCTTCCTTTTTTCATGTATATTCCTGCTAATAAAGCATTATTCATGCCTGTTATTACTCACTCATTATCTTAAATGATATGTGTGAGCCTTACAGTCAAAATTCACAGTGACAATTTACTTGGAGCTCGTAATATCTTGATTAGAACATAATTATATTGTGTAGTAAAAAGTGAGCGACAGTGAGAGGAAAACAGGTCAGCTGGAAGACCTCTGGGTAACCCTTGTGACTTCCCGTGTCCGAAAGCATACTTCAAAGCTTCTTCATCCATTTAGTACCATTTTTTATACATTTAATTTCACCTATCTTTCGGAAGCACAAGGGAGTGTGTTTTTATGCAACGAAAATATAGGAAAAAACGCACACACAAATTCACTACTTAGACAAAAAAGTTAATATCTTTCCAAACCATGGCCAAACAAAGCAGCAGGACTGGGCAAGGAGTGGTGTGTGTGTGTGTGTGTGTATTAACAAACCGATACAGCAAGTTGACAGGCGCCTATAGGGACCAGATTAGAATATGGCCTAAGGCAGTAAGAGTCTAAGAGAGAGAAACTTAGATGAAGGTAACAAATGAGGAAAAAAGAAAGTGAAATAACTTATGATGCATGCTACTATTAATGAGAGAATGAATAAATGGTATTAAAAAAAAATATGTATATATAATGCCATTAATCTAACTATATTTATGTATATGATAATTATGTAGGATAAAATATAATTAGATTATACATTTATGTGGGATAAAATATCATTAGATTATAGAATATAGAAAAGGAAAGGTTGTGGATGAATCGTGAACATGAGAGAGAGAAGTGGAGGGAAGAAGAAGGAAGGTGAAAACGTAGTTAGATATGTATATAGAATGTAAAAGTTAAATTTGAGTTGATGTCAGTCTGAGCTGGCTACTTATCCAACAGATGTCCAATTAGTCTTTACAAGTATGTCAGGAGACAGCTATTGGTTTGTACTTCAATATCTTGTATCATTTATTCATGTATGTTTAGGTGGTTTTGATGGTTGTTGAGTTTGGTAGCGTAGTGCTGGTCGGCGGTATTCTTCGAAGATACAAGATGTTTTGAAGTGATAAGGTTCTCATTAAAGTCAGAGTTTTTTTTTTTTTAAGTCTTTGTACAACGGGAAGATAATATGGAAAATGTTTGGTGTTACTCCTTTGAGGCTTGTTATCAGAATGAAAATCTATTAACATACCAAGTAGTGGTCGGCTTACCGGAAGCGAACAATTTCTGGCGTGAATCTCTGAGTCAGCTAGAGGCGATCAGCCTCCCGCATGCCCGGGCTTCGTACTCAAAGGCACGTGTGCATGGTCATATGCAGTCAGCAGATGACCAAATCTGTGTGTGTGTGTGTCTTTTGAGTTATCTCCAACGGCACTCGGCAGTATCTTTAAAAGAAATAAAATTATGGTGAAGCACTGGGGCCAGCACCCTGCTGAGAAGATGCTTAACTCGTATCCCCTTATAATGCTGGGCTTGTCTCTTGACACATTTGCTCTTGTGTATATGTGTATGTGTACGTACAGGATTATATGTGTTCAAGAGATAAAGATATGCATATGTAATTTACCCGGTACATGTTGCTCGGTCGCTACCATCCTTCGCTCTCGAAGGAGATTATATATATATATATATTTGTAGCTATTACACGTATTCTGTAGTTACTCTTTATTATTACTACAGCTATTAATTATTTTTACTTAAACAATACATGTTCCTTAAGAACTAGAATACATGTAATAATATGAAGTAATATGATATACAGTACAGTAGGCTACATCCTATCTAAATGTGTAGGGATTTGTGTAACTAACCTATGCATTTGTATCTTCCTCATTTCTATTCCTCAATGTTGCCTCTCTCTCACAAGCAGACAGTAGTCTGTTCTTAGCATAAACATTCCATATACACTAAATGAAGACAATGGTACAACAAATTAACGTCAGTGCAGGAATAACATAAAGAGGAAACACAACTTCTTTCGATGAGTGCACAGGTATTAAAGTATCTAGAGTGGAGGTGAACTATGAGTCATTCAAATATTCAAGAAACTTTATTTTGTCTGAATCAACAGTCATTTTATCCAAAGAGATATTTACTACAAGGTTAAGAGACTAACTCTGTGGAGAGCGTGGACACAAAAGCAAGATGTGATAAGTTGGCAAGGTGAGGAAATCATCATTCCTTTATTTCACAATGGTCAGGGGCTATGTAATACCCTTCAACCCACACATCTTTTACCTGACCCTTACAGATCAATGTCACGCTAGTCTTCTCCTGATAGTAATAATAGTGTGTTGTCCCAAAGTGTTTATGATAGAAAGACTGATCATTAATTGGTGTATATGTACAGAAGGAAGCGGAGAGTGAGAGAGAGAAATCAGGGATTATCAATGAAAGTACACATTGCGAGTTTGCTGCTATCCTGAAAGAAAACAAGTAAGCAGGACATAATATATACAAATGTAAGTAAGCAGTGTGATATTCATCAAGAGAAACCTTTTCTAAGTTGTCAATGAGTGTGTAGTCCTATGCAGTAACAATGTATTGGGGAGGTTTGTCAACAGTCAGTAGCGTAGTATTTACTTTAATTAAGAATAGACCCTATAAATGGATAATAGCATTCTATGTCAGATATAGTAAAAAATGAGAGTTACCTTGTACACGTTAATAGTTATTTCCACTGCGGACTGCACTGCTATAGTATACACTCTTCCTAATACTGCATCTACCAAATCACTAATTATTACCTCCTTGATTTCGGTTAGTTCCTGTACAGATATTTATATGGCTGTTATGTACTCTGTGAATAGTTGGACCTGTGCTATTTCTGGCATAATACTAACTAATTCGTTCAATACCTCTGATCATTCATTAGTTGTTTTTATTATTTCATGGGTTTTTAAGTTAAGACTTTGAAGTGCCTGGTAGTTTTGAACAACAACTCAATTTTGTTTTTCGAGAACTATAGTTACCTCGCCTAACTTTTTACCCAGTGCTTCCACGTTGTCTGCCATTGCTGTGCCAAACAATTGTTTACTTAGATATCTCATTAAGTTAAAAAGACCCCGTTTTTGTCGGAGGTTATGAGCATGTTCCCGTAATTCATGAGACTCATCGAGAAACTAAAGCTTCATCCTATGGATTATCTCTTACAACCTATTGACTTTGTTGGTCTGCAACTGTAGAGTCTTCCTGATAGGTCTAAGGGAAGTAATTTCTAATCTTGTAGGTAACCTTGTATCCTTGCGGGCAGGAAGTCTCAGAATTTACTCTAATGTTACTTGCTTCACTGTCAAGTGCCTCCATTTTCCACATCTTTCACCCCACTACTCACAGTTAGTCAGTACCTCTCTTAGACCATACTCCCCTGACCCTCCCATACTGTCTGCTGGACATACTCTTATAAGATCTGTTTCCTCTATGTGTTCCGGTTAAACCTACATTTAAGAGGCTATAACTATGTGGTGTAGGAGACTTAGCAAGCTTCTGTAGTTTACACAATTTATTGATAACCCGAGTGAGTACAGTTTCACAAATATGTTTGGGGTTAGGTTAGACTTGAGCTAACTTTAGAGAGATTATATGCTAAGGTAACCTGTTGAGTGTATGGTTATCAATAGCTAACTGAGGCTTGTAGAGCGGGAATAAGGCGTCGCTTGGTAGGTCACTTGACTTATGTCGTCACTATATGCTAACGTGTTAATGGTTCCCACAGTGAGCTAGGGTCTTGTATCCAAGCCTACGCTAGCAGTTTCACGGCATCATGCGATGTGTGACTCACTCTTGTAAGTGAGTATAAGTGATTATAAGAAGCCTCTTAAATGTAGGTTTAACCGGAACATATGCTCAGTAGTCTTAATATAGATATAATGGTTGCAGACATCCCCCAGGGCCCCCTCCGTGGATGCTACCAACACATGATGTGAGTTTCACACCTACTTCCAAGTCGGAACTGCCTTCTCAACAACGGCAGTTGGCTCAGGAACACGTAGAAACAGTGACGTCCTCCATCACAGATCCATACTGCCTCTACACTGATGGCTCATTGCAGGTGGATGGTACAGCAGGTTGTGCCGTTTGTTCACCTGACTTGAAGTCACCTCCAGGGGGCTGGGTTGGCCGTCGTCTCTGTGACCACTCTAGCTCAACATTGTGTGAACTGTATGCCATTCTGGATGCTGTTAGCGTAGTTTGTCAACATGGAGTGAATGCTGCCATTTTTGTGACTCCAAACCTGCCCTTCATTTCCTGTCCAGTGTTCAGCCCATACACTCTACTGTTATTCAGCAGATTTTGTCGTTTTTGGCCTTATGGCGTCATCGTAACTCGACTGTCACATTTTTATGGGTGCCATCTCATGTAGGTTTATGTTACAATGCTACAGTTGAAAGACTCGCGAAGGAGGCCTGCCGTCTGCCTCCTCATGGTGTTGGACGTCCTCTCTCCCTGACATGTTATTTCTCTAGAGTCCGCTCCGCTGCTCTCCTCCCTGTACGGCGACGCAGGGATGCAGTGAAGCCCTTCTTCATCTCCATCACCCATTACGAGTCTGTCTGCCGTCGCAAATATTCATACCGTCGTCGGGGCCTCATGGTTCGGAAACACTAGGTAGTCCCTGCTCGTTTGAGGCTTGGCTAATAGTCACCGTGGCAGGTTGCTGGGATGCAGGGTGAGCCTCCCTTCACTGAGTGTCGCTTGTGTCGTGCGCCTGATGTGGTTTGTCGACACCTGCTGAAGCACCAGGTTTTAGAGGAACTTCTAGTACGCCACCCTCGTTTAGGTGGATTTTAGTAGGTCATAATATAAATATTTGACTATATTCTCGTGTTTCATTCTGTTATGTTTTCGTAATGTTTGTTTGTGTATGTGTGTGTGTGTAGGCATTGGATTTTTATAGGTCCCGCCTACTCATATGTTTTGTTGTCTGTCTTGTGATTGACGATACGGCACAATAAAAAAAAAATCTTCATTGGGCACCATATCAATCGATTAATCAATTATGTCGATGGTGTAGTTCTTCAGTTGACTCTCCACTCCTTTTCGAAAATTTCCTTCGTGCTTGTTTTTGTTCCTCTCTGCCTTCTCTCTCTCATGCTACATATGATCTCCCAGGCCTAGTACGATCTTCTTCATTCCTCTCCATTATTTATTATACAGGTCCCAACCAGTTCTCAAATATTTTTAGTCTAGATCTCATACATTTTTATTGCTGTTTATTCAGGCGATTTTAATAAATCCAAACATTACCTAATTTAACCGATGTATACTGTACAGGATCAGGAGAATCTGCAAACAACATCGAGCAGTTCAGAAAACGCTGGCGTGATGTCAAGTAGCTGTATTTTTTTGCCGCCCTTTCTGGCCCTTGTCCTGAGTCTGGTACCATTACTGGACTTGGTGAGTGCGAACAATATCACAATGATTGGGACGGAATCAAGGCAAACATCTCAGAAGGTGGTCACGTGTTACTACTCCAACTGGGCCTACTGGAGATCTGGTGAGTTGCAGTCACGATCAATAGTCTTGCTTCAGGTGAATGAAAGTGAACCATATGACTGACTTTTATGAACGAACAATAGATATAGTTTCACATCGTTTATAGAGTCCATTTCATTTTCGAAGGTGGTGCAGTGATTGTACGGTTGCACACACAAAATCACAGAACATTCAGCGTTTTCAATCTGGTGCCTGCCAGGAGTTCAGAGTTTCACAGTTCCGAAGCACGTGCATCGAAGGGAGGGAGAGTGGAAACTGTGTGATTCAAGTGCCAGACATAAATGGAATGGGAGTAGGAAGGTTAAGGGGGACATGAAGGATGGGAGGAAGGGAGGGAAGGAATGTTGGATACAGAGTACATTTTACACCAATATGTAGAGCTTATCTATTATCAAGGTGCTCACGTTGATGCTATCCTCATAGTGGTCTGTCAGTTTGACATGTGTGTGTTAACATAAGACCAACATCGTAAGAGCATCTTATGTAATATGATCGTCAGTATGCCTCTGGAGACGTCAGATTATGTAATTTATTTTGTTTCGGTATAGGCCTGAATTTATTATCCTATTGGACGTGAAAAAAGCATGAAAATAGGAAAAGCATGAACAAATAACTATATGGGAATAAATCACAAACAGTACACGAAGAGTTTATTCAATATCCCGTCCATCAGGCATCCTTTTCAATAACGGCACTTAGCCTGTCCGCATTAAGCTTGCCCGAACGTGCTTTGATACTGTAAAATTCTGAAACTAAGATGTCACCGGATTGACAACGCTGAATGTACTGTGATTTTTGTGTGTGCGGCTGTACTGTACATTCCTACAAGTCCTAGATGACTGCATTGTACATTTTCGAGAAATTTCATCCCTTCATAAAATGACCAAGAGATGAGTGTGTGAATTAATAAGGTATACTAACATGGAGATAAGGAGAGGAAAGTGCGTGACCAGTGTGTGTGGGTGTATATTTAAGTACAGTACAAATAATAAGTGCATCTGTTTTGTACAGGCAATGGCAAATACACCGTAGACGACATTGACGTGTCCGTGTGCACCCACCTCGTATACGCCTTTGCTGTGCTCGATGCTAACACACACAAAATGGTCGCCCAAGACACCAGGCTGGATCTACCCTCTGGCCTCGACAACTTCCGCAAATTCACCAACCTCAAGCAACAGAAGTCTGGCCTGAAAACCCTCGTGGGCCTCGGTGGTTGGACAGACTCACGTGGCAGCTACAAGTACTCGGATCTGGTGGCCTCTCCTACCCTACGCGCTGCATTTATCACACACGCCATAGATTTCCTGCAGGAATGTGGTTTTGACGGCCTGGATCTGGACTGGGAGTATCCTGCTTACTATGATGGGGGTCGACAAGCGGATAAACAAAACTTCGCCACCTTCGTTAAGGAATTAAAGGAGGCACTGGGTCCCCGAAACCTTCTACTGACCTCGGCCGTCCCAGCTGCAAAACAAGTCATTGATGTTGGCTATGACATCCCCAAGCTGGCACTTTACCTTGACTACATACATCTCATGACCTACGATTTTCATGGGTCCTGGGAGAATCATGCTGACCACCACTCTCCACTCCACAAGCGTGATTTTGACACCACGGACCTCTATGCCGAGTTCACCGCATCCTACTGGGTTGCCAAAGGTGCCCCAGCCAATAAACTCGTGCTGGGTATTCCTCTCTATGGTCGTACATATACCCTGAGCTCGGGCCAGACTGCACCTCCAGCTCCAGCCTCTGGCCCCGGTAATGCTGGCACCATAACACAGGCGGCTGGCTTCCTCAGCTACATGGAAATATGTACTGCTTTGTCAAATGGCTACACTGAGGTCAAGGTGAGTCATACTAGCAACATCAGCAAGTCACATTAATTCTGGTAAAGGAAACATGTCACAGGGTTCACACACGTTCAGAGGAGAATCTATTGTTATTGAATTAGATTATTATATATATATATATATATATATATATATATATATATATATATATATATATATATATATATATATATATATATATATATATATATATATATATATATATATATATATATAAGGAAACAGCAACAGTAGGTACTTTCGTGTATTACAACTTCAGACAGAATGTCTGAATATGTTAATTCTGTCTGAAAATGAAATAAACGAAAGTACTTGCAGTTTCTGTTTCATTTCTCCTGTGGATATTTTGCATATATACACCATTAAAGAAACTGATACCTTCATTGTAAACAAGTCACAAAGAGGAAATTATTGGGATGGAAGAAAGAAATGTAAGAATGAAAATGAGGATCTCTTTCCAGGACTTCACAGGCAAGATGGGACCGTACGCATACAAGCAGTCACAGTGGGTTGGCTATGACGACCCTGAGATGGTGGCACGCAAGGCTGAGTTTATCTGGCAACATGGGCTGGCTGGAGGAATGGTGTGGGCTCTTGATTTGGATGATTTCAAAAATATGTGTGGTAATGGCAAGTGCGTATCGGGTATCCAGTGTAAATAAATTGTGTGTACGTGTGGTCTGATGTGGCGCGGTGTTTGGTGGTGAGTGGTATGTATGTGTATGTGTAGGCATGTGAGTGGTAGGTGGGTAGGTGTGGTTGTTGGTGGTGAGTGAGGTTGGTGGAGGGAAAGTTGGTATGTGTGTATAGTATGGTGCGGTGGTGTGGGTGGAGATGCGTACTGTGTACGCGTGAGTGGCACTGCGCGAAGTGTAGGTAGAAGTGGTGGTCGGCATTGTGTGTGAGGCGGGTGGCGTGTAAGAGGCGAGGAGTGAACTGGTTTCACCCATTCCCAGGAGGTGACGTAAGGTTTGTCGTGTATGCTTAGAGTGACAATTGCGTCTGTCCTGGTAAGAACGGAGTGAGGGCCGGTGTACAGCTGCTGGAGCGGTGTGCGGTGTGAGTCAGTCCTGAGTAGCAGCGAGAGTGTGGTGTGCAGGCCGGGTGGTGTGTAGGTAGGTCTGGTATGCTGGCGTGTAGGCGTGGGTGCGGTATTAGCGATAGCGCGCTTAATGCCAGCAAGAATGAAAGGTTAGATGTGTCCACCTCGGTTGCAGTAATCTGGCCAGGGAGGCGTAGGTCCTCGCCGAACACAAGCTCCTCTGGTGAGTGTTTAAGGTCCTCCTTCAGCGTGGTACATATTGTCAAGAGGATGAGCGGGAGGGCGTCAACCCATTGATCAAGCTGTAGTGCTCGGAACGCATCCTTCAGGCGGCGATGAAATCTCTCGACCATGCCATTGCTTGCCGGATGGTATGCGGTGGTCCATTGCTGACGTGTCCCAAATAATGTGAGCATGTCCTGCCATACCTTGGACTCGAATTGTGTCCTTTGGTCTGTGACGATAACTGAAGGGGGACCAAAGTTCGACACCAAGTTATTGAGAAAATGGCGGGCTGTGCCATCAGCCATGATGTCATGCATAGGGACAGCTGTACACCACTGCGTCGTCCTGTGTACGCACGTCAGGAGATATCGGTACCCTTGGGAGGACCGGAGAGGGCCCACAATGTCGACATGTACGGTGTAGAATCAGTGGAGGGGACGGTGAACTCATGTATTGGTGGTCGTGTATGTCGTCCAACCCTTCGAACGCTGACAGGAGATGCAGGCTGTCACCCAATCCTTCACTTGCTTCCTCATTCCTGGCCACACTGCACGTCAACTAATGAGGCGAAGTGTACCTGCAATTCCCGGGTGGTTTATAGAGTGATAGTGATTGAATACATTCTCTCTGAATTGCGCAGGTATGTAGGGGCGTGGCGTGCTGCAGAAAGTGTCACACCAGACGCGTGTTGTAGAGTCGGGTGCTGTTATGCGTTCAAGGCATAGACCAGTATCACCCGTCAGTAGTTCCTGGAGATGAGTGTCATTCTGTTGGGCGTGGGCGAGTGCTGCGTAGTCTAGAGGAGGAATGCATTGTATTGTAGCGATGAGTGGGTGTGGCGATGGTGCCCTCGAAAGTGCGTCAGCCACCATGTTGTCTTCTCCCCTGTACAAGCCGTATATCTGTAGTAAATTCGGAGATGAATGAAAGATATCGAGATACTCGTGGTGACCAGCTGGCACCCAGTTGTGTCATGGCTGTCGTAAGCGGTTTGTGATCGGTACGTATGTGGAAAGCCCTACCTTCCAGGAATTGTTGTAAGTGTTTGATGGCATCATGCATGGCCACCAATTCCCTGTCAAAAGTGCTGTATTTTCTCTGTGGTGGCTCGAGACGTTTGCTAAAGAACGTGTTAGGCTTTAGCACCCCGTCAACCTCCTGCTGCAGCACTGCTCCTACGGCGTCGTTGGATGCGTCAGTATATATGGATGTAGGCACGTAAGGCGTGGGATACGCTAGGAGGGTGGAGTCAGCTAGCCTATTTTACACCCCGCTGAAGGCGGACTCTGCTGTAGGGTTCCAGGTGAGTGTCTTCTGGGAGGCCTTTTTCAGGCCCTTCAACAGGTCATGGAGTCGGGCGAGTGTTGCCGCGGCGTGGGAGATAAAGCGGTGGTAATAATTCACCACCCCTAAGAATTCTCTCAGTTTCCTAGCCGTGGTAGGGAGAGTGAATTCCCGAACAGCCTCCACCTTCTGCGGGAGTGGGGTGATTCCCTGCAGGGGTGACTTGATGGCTGAGAAAGTCTATTTGGTTCATCCCTATTATGCACTTAGATGGGTGAATCTTTAGTCCATACACTTGTAGGCGGGAAAATAATTCCCGCAGGTGTTGCTGGTGTTGCGTATGATTGCTTGACGAGATGAGGATGTCGTCAATATCGAGGCCTCGTATTACCTTATCCATAAATCTCTGGAATGCCTGCACTGTGTTACGTAAGCCGAAGTTCATTACGGGGAATTCGTATAGTTCGAAGGGTGTGGTTATCGCCGTTTTTTTTATATCTTCCTCTGCAACGGGAATTTGGTGGAAAGCCCTGACGAGGTAAATTTTGGAGAAAACAGTACATCCTTGCAGCTTCAAGTGAAAATCAAGATCATGCGGAATGGGATACCTGTCAGGAATGGTGACTGCATTCAGGGCCCTGTAATCCCTGCACGCCCTCCATTCACCTTCTTGCTGTTTGGGTACCATGTGCAGGGGTGACGCCCATGCGCTGTCCGATGGCCTGATCATCACTGTGAACTCCCGTTGTGCAGCTCCTAGTCGTTCTGGGGGCATACATTGAGGTTTGGCAAAAACTGTGGGGCCTGTTGTAGTGATTGTGTGGTGGATACCTGCATCTTTGATTATTGGTGAAGTCTCTGCAGAGCGTAGGAGTGGAAAATCGTGAATAATGCTATCGTAAGTATTGGTTTGTGTGATTTGTGTGATAGTAGGTGTGGCTTGCCAGCAGTTTCTGGTAGGAATAGTAGCTCCAGACGGTTGGTGTATGAGTGTTATGTAAGTGCCATTAGGAAGTCCAAGCCTAATATTGGTGCTTGTACCTCTGCTACCACGAACGGCCATACTACATACTCGTCCTTCAATAATGTGTCGCCCTTACTCCTGGTTCCGTAGGTGGCGATAAGAGACTGGTTTGCAGCGACTAGGTCGTAAGCGGTAGACACCTGCCTCCTGTGGTCCTTCTCTAAGGGGGGAACCATGCTAACTTCGGAGCCCGAGTCAATAAGGAACGGGTCACCTGACTCGAGGTCTTCTACCCATAGCAGTGTGCGGGCGTGATTGTGTGGGGGCACACACATGACCGCAGGGGAAAGGTCTGAGGGCGTGATAGGGGGGACACGTGCGTGTACACGAGACGACATTCAGTGAGCTGGGTTCGTGCGTGGTTGAGGGCATGGCGTAGTACCGTGGTTTGCTTGGGCGTGTAGGCCAACTTGTCGTAGCGTGGAGTGTGAGGAACGTACGGCGGTGGCATAGGAGTGACGTAGAGGTGCAGGCAGAGAGGCATCCTGAGGGTTCGTGTGGTTGTTTGTTGCCCCAAAGGTATGGTAATCGTGGTTCTTGTATCTTTGCTTCTCGTGTGCGCATGTTTCCGGCTCGGTGGGTTGGCTAGGGTGTTTAGCGGTGACTTCTTGGGCGTGTTCTTGCCACCGCCTTACTCGTTTCCCTGGTAACCACGGGATGGCTGGCGAGTGCTATGGGCCGCCCACTGGCAAGGTGGGCGGCAATTACGTGTGCCATTACCGAAGCGTTGGTTGTAGAAACAAAGTTGTGTGAGTAGAGAGATATTATTGTGTTGCAGGGATGAGGGATTGACATGCTGGGGTATTGTTGTGCTGTGTGAGGTAGTGTATTGAGGCAAAGGAGGGAGAATGCGTGGGGATGAGATGACATGTCGGTGAAGATGAGGGTGGATGTGTTGGGGGTGTGTGTTAGAGAATGGAGTACTGGAGTGTGTTGGGGCTGAGTGGATATGTGTGTGTTAATTTGATGTTGTGGGTATGAGTGAGGAATAGGTGTGTGATGCTGGGGGAAGGGTGGTATATCATGTATATGAGGTTGAATAGACGTGGGGGGAGTGGAGGTGGATGTATGCGTTTGAAGGGTGGGTAAGAGGGGTGTTGGAAGTGAGGAGAGGAAGTGGGTAGAGCGTTATGTGTAGTGGGTGTTGAAGATGGTGGTGTAGTGGTGGTTGTGTTGACGTGATGGTATAGTTGTGGTGGGTCGGCCTCAGAATAAACGTTCATGATAGCATCCGTATGTTTCACGTACTGGTTTATGGGAAGGTTAAGGTGGGCCTGGAGGTGGAGTTGCACCGTCGCAGGGAACAGCTTGGAGTGGCGCCTCTTGAGTAGCGCCTCTGAGAAGTGGTCTCCCGCCTTCTTATTTAGCTGCTGCATGTGCCGTAAGACCACGGATGGACGGCGGCCGTCCACTTGTATATCTTCTAAGGCCTTCAGGTACTCCTGGTCTGACATACCATGAGAAGAAACGATAGCGTCCTTCAAATCTTCGTAGGATGGGCGTTGAGTGATTGTGGTCGGGATAGCATCGAATACATCCTCTGGGAGTACCCGGAGGACGGCATTAAACTTCTGTTTGCTTGTGAAGTTTTCGGAGCACCACAAAGTTTCCATGTGACGGAACAACGAGTGTACGTTAAGTGAGAAAGGTGGGACATACGGTGATTGTGAGGTGGCATTATGTAACGAGGAAGTAGTGGGTGTTGAAGTGCTAGAATGTCGTGGGGGTGTGAGAACGGCAGTAGTAAGTGATGGGGGGGACGATATTGTTTGTGAGACTAGAGTGGTGTCCATGGTGTAATAACGTGGGAACAATAGGAAAAGTCGGGGTATGAGGGTGTAGTAATACTTCGGTAACAGAGGTGGTGAGTATTATGGGCGAGTGTGGGTGTATGTGTGTGTGTGGGATGCACGAATAGATGGCACGGGGAATTATACAAACAAAAATAAGTACAAAAGGGTATGGAAGAAAATGGGGAGGGATCACTGAGGAAAAGTGGTGGAAATGGCATAAACAGTAACTTAACTTAATTAAAGAGTGATGTGCGTCCTTAAGAATATGCGTTGATGTAGCGTAGGTGGCGTGGTTGATTGCAGCGTCGTAGGGCGTTGGCGGCGATGCACGTGGAGTTTACTTAGCGGCGTGTCATGGTTGGGGTTGAGCACGTGTGTGGTGGAGGTGAGACGATCGGGCAGCGAAGCACGTAGTGTAGAGATGATGAGCACGTAGCTGGAGTGGAGCACGTGGGCACGTAGAGGAGCGATGTAAGGCAGCGATGCACGTATAGTCAACCACTACGAAACTGGCGGGTGTAGGTGGGGCAGCCGCCCCAAGCAGCATTGCCACATCTGGTCTGTCAGAATGGAATTACTCAGGGCCCAGGGCAGTAGATTAGCAGTCCTTGTGTCTGTTTGTCCCTCTGCATAGTAATATCCCTCTGCATAGTGATGTGCTTCTGAATTATTATCGATTTTTTTATTATTATTTTCACGTCTGTTTACTATTTGTACATTTATTCATAATTTGTACATACCCCTTCCTTTTGCCTCCCTTGTGTGTGTGTGTGTGTGTGTGTGTGTTGGGGGGAGGGGAGGGAGGGCGCTGGGTAGCATATTATCCAAGTCTGGCGGGCTACCGCTTACTGCTGGGCTAAAATCGTGGCGGTTGGAAGGAGAATAACGTTTGGGTTATAACGATAAAACCAAACATGGGATAATCTTTGAAATAGTTTCATTCTCTTTCCCAGCTTATTTTACCTAATATGAACATAACATAACCTGACCTGACCTAACCTAACCTAACCTAAACTGGACCTAACCTTAACCTAACCAAATCAAGCACTGACATATACCCTTCCAGACTTGGATAATATGCCGCCGGGTAGGGTGAGGTCAGGACTCCGTTGGGGTAAGGATTAATGGCAGGTGTAAGTAGGGAAGGGCTATGACTTGTGTGTGTGTGTGTGTTTGTAGAAGGAAGACGTGATAGGATTTAGTACGTGGTGAACATTTTCTTCTGCAAAGTACGAATTTACGTAGAAAATTATTTCCTTCTCACGACTATGGAGCCAGTGTGGGTGGTGAGCAGGGGGTGTTCTTCCTTCCATTGTGGAGTCTAAAGGAGAAGTGACCTGACTGACCTCATTAATTTTCTGACCCCGCTCTCACCATTTAATGACTATATTTATAGAATCAGTGCACCACTCTACGAAAACGTTGCCATTTTGGTGTGTTTTTTTATAGACTGATGTGGGTATGAAAGCCATATGTGGCAGGACTGCTTGGGGGGAAATCCCCGATTCGGCCCCACCTAAACCGCCAGTTTCCTAGTGGTTGACTATAGTGTAACGTTGAGGGATGTGCACGTGGCTGGAGTGTAGCACGTGGAGGGATGAGTACAGGCAGCGGTACTTGTAGTGTTGAGGAGCAGGTGAATAGGTACCCCTTGGGAGAGTAACGTGTGTGTGTGTGTAGTGGGGTAAGGGAGGGTGGGAGAAATAAGCCGGAAGGCGGTATCCTTGTTGTGAAGGAGAGAACAGGGGCCTAGGGCCCTAGGAGGTAGGTAATAACAGCAGGGTGATAGGATGGAAGGGTACGTAAGGTAGCGAAAGAAAGGCGGGACTAAGGAGGCACCGAAGAGACAGGAAAGTAAGATAAGGGGGTTAAAATTACGTTATACAAAAATTGGTGGGATAGAGCACTGGGGAATGTGGACACAATATGAATACAAACTAATACACGGGGATAGGGAAGTGTACGTGTACTGGGTACCTTAGGAGCAAAGCGCTGGGGTCGTCGTATGTGAAGTGGTGAAGTGTTGATTGAAGCGTAGCTGTGGGGTTGCTGGAACGTAGGTGTTGGCGTTTTGCAGAGGTTGAAGTGCACGTAGCGTAGTGGAACTTGCGTGCTATGTATGTGCTACCTTGTACCATGTAACAGAGTTGAAAAGTCGGGGTCACCAATTGAGACAGTAAGGAAGCTCCTTATGCATCTACCCGGGTGAACAGACTCAAGAATACACGGTACAGTTTATTTGGTAACATATAAAGGTGTAGTACATATGGTATGGGGGAAGACCAGCCTGCCGATGTTGTGTCGTGGAGAGTCGGTAGTTACAGTGTCGGTTGTGTAGTATTGTAGGGCAGGGGAACAGCGTGTGGACGTAGTGCGAACACGTGGACTTCAGGTGTGTAATGACGGCAGGTACGGATTGTCCTTCCTCCATAGTAACTCGCTGGGATAGTCTGCCTCACAAGCGCCACTTCGCTCTTTTATATCCTTTCTCTAGGTTCCCATATGTAGCATCAATCACGTGATCACGCCATCCCCTGACCTTCTGCACCCAACTTAGTTCATACCTGGAGGAAGCGGAAGGTTGGTGGCTGGGGTTCCCAAGGGTATGCAAAGCTGCACCAGGGGACGGGATTAATCAAACCGCCAGACTGTGGCTTGTCTGGGATGGGGAGATCACAAAGAAACAGGGAGCAGCGTACCAGCACATGTAATATATATATAGGAATACAGAGTGGTGCGTATGCCACCACTACAAAATAATAGTAGTGCATATTAGTGTAAATGTTAGTAGTAAAAGGTAGAAGTGTAAATTGTAGTTGTTGTTGATAGTAATGCAATTTTTTTTTTTAACATGTAATAGTAGTAGTGTAACAGAAGAAAAAATTTACGTGACAGTGTAGTGGCGGCAAATTCCTTAAATCCCTTATTAAAATAAACCAAATGTTTCTCTGGGCTTCTTTGTTCATTTTCATACAGACTAAGTTATTGACTAGGCTTGTGAAAAATGTGAAATATTTAGTTGGTTAACAGGGGCCAACTGTATTGTCGCTGTTTCCTTCCCTTATCATATCCTATGTACCTGGTGATGATTATAAATGGGTTGGCATTATTTTAATTGAAAATCTATTATATTGTCACGGTTTCTTTTCCTTTATCTTCTTCCAGCTACCCATTAATGAAACGGCTCAGTTCGGAATTGGCGAATCAGACACCCTCACCCACAGCTGCCACAACCTCACCCACAGCTGCCACAACCTCACCCACAGCTGCCACACCCCCACCCACAACTGCCACACCCCCACCCACAACTGCCACACCCCCACCCACAATTACCACACCCCCATCAACCGCGACGCCTGATACAACACCCCCACCAACCGCGACGCCTGATACAACACCCCCACCAAAGACTGGCGTCAGTACCACAAGTTCAGACCCACCCACTACCACTACTCCACCCACTACATGTACTAATCAGTGTACGTTCAATAATTTTTTTCGTTGAATTAAGGAGATACACTCTTGACGGTAAATAATTGAGAGCTAGTGATTGCTCCAAACAATGCTGCTTCAAAACAGATCCCATGTTGGTAAAATTGAAGTGATTTGTTTCCTGGTATAGTTTTGTGGATATGATAGCCTTCCAAATTACCAACAAGAGATTCTCTTTCCAAACTTTGTTGAATCCTCCAAACTGTACCATAAAACCAGACCCCTTCAATTCCAAATTTGAGGTTATCATTATATTCGTACTGTCTGGAAAAATCAGTTTCCAATGCAAAAATATCAATTTCCTTTAACCTCGTTTGCCTTAAAGAATAAATAAATATATATATATATATATATATATATATATATATATATATATATATATATATATATATATATATATATATATATATATATATATATATATATATATATATATATATATATATTTTTTTTTTTTTTTTTTTTTTTTTTAAGGCAAACGAGGTTAAAGGAAATTGATATATCTGCATTGGAAATTTTATTGTTGGCTTTTTCTAATTGTCTAACAGTTTTTCTTTGTTCTTGGTTGAGTTGTTGTATTAGTTGGCCGAAGTTTCTTGACGTTTCGGAGAGATCATTCTCCATCCTCAGAAACGTGTTTACCACTCACACCAAACTCCACCTACGAACATCCCGGAGAAGGCCATGAAGACACTATTAGAAATATGTACAAAAGAGGCCCCATTCACCTGCCCCCGAGGACATATGTACCAGCAAATTGATGGTGTAACCATGGGTAGTCCCCTAGGATTTCTCTTCGCGAACTTCTTCATGGGGACTATCGAAGAAGAGCTCCTCTCTACAAGCCGACCTCTCATCTACAGCAGGTACATAGATGACATCTTCATTTGTGTTAAAGACCTCCAGGAGCTACATGACCTAAGACAACGATTCATATCATCTTCTGGACTCAACTTTACCTTCGAAGAGTCCACCAATGGAAAACTCCCATTCCTAGACATCATGGTCACAGCCAGTAACAACGGTTTCGAAACTACTGTCTACACCAAACTCACCTACACAGGACTGTGCCTCAATGGGATGAGCGAGTGTACCCAAAGATACCTGCGTTCCACTATCAACGCCTACATTAGAAGGGCCCTCTCCCACTGTACCACCTGGAGAGCCACTCACACTGAACTTGACTGAATTACACAAGTACTCGTGAATAATGGTTACAGTAACTCCACCATCAACGCAGCCATTAACCAACACTTGAGGAAATGGTACGAAAGAGAAGACACCAACCAAAGCACTGGCAACGATATTAAGATATATTACAAGAACCATATGTCTGTAGAACACAAAAAAGATGAAGCCATCATGCGAGACATCATAAAAAAACACGTCCACCCCACTAATCCGGAAGAAAAGATCAACCTAATCATCTACTACAAGTCCCGCAAAACCTCTCAGCTCATACTCCGAAATAGACCTACTCAAGATAAGACGCCTCTTCAGCAAGACCACGTCATTTACCGACACACCTGCAACGATGTGGGTGTGGGCCACACTCTTACATCGGGATGACTAGGACTCGCTTGACGAGACGTCTTACCCTACACCTTCAAAATGGCACTATAAAAAGTCACTACAAGACACCATTCCATCAAGCCCTCACCTGCCAAGACGTCAATAATAACACCATCATTTTGGACAGAGAATCAGACCACAGACGACTGGCCTTCTTGGAAACCATATACATTCAAACACTACACCCGTCACTGAACATACAAACAGAAGACTTCCAAACACTTCCCACCTCTAAAAGAATAATCAACAGCAGTATATCCCCCCTACCACCCAAACTACTCAAACAACCAGCAGAGCCAGTCAACAATCCAACCCCCAACATACCTACCTTCTAAGATCCTCCAGACAGCCAGAAATCCACCAGGATCAGCTAACCCGTGGCCCGACCAATCAGGAGCCAACTAACCTGACCTAGCCCCGCCCCCTTACCCAGCAGACAGCCATAAATAGAGGTAAATCTCAACACTGCTTCACTTACAACCCTTCTGAGGATGGAGAATGATCTCTCCGAAACGTCAAGGAACTTCGGCCAACTAATACAACAACTCAACCAAGAACAAAGAAAAACTGTTAGACAATTAGAAAAAGTCGACAATAAAATTTCCAATGCAGAAATATCAATTTCCTTTAACCTCGTTTGCCTTAAAGAAAATATCTTACCTGGCTACACAAACTTCACATATATATATATATATATATATTGGTGTAGCCAGGGAAGATATTTTCTAGTAGGCAAACGAGATTGAAAGCAGTAGCACATTCTCCTTTATTAATTTTCTTGTGTACGGTTTCTATTTGCCGTACGATTTTTCGTTGGTCTTCTGTGAGTTTCCTCAGTAGATCTCCAATTGCTAGCGACATTTCGGAACTATCCGGTTCCATCTTCAGGCTGGATCTGGTGTTGTTCACTCACTCACTCACTTGTTGGATTTATTGGATATCATCCAGTGGCATATAGCCAAAAGTCATTAAGCCAATGATTCAATTTTATTATATCAATCTATATAAGGTCATAAAGTTTTGTCTCCCTCAGAAAACTCATTTGTTTATTTATAATAACATATGATAGAATATTTTCGAAGGTGAAAGCCGTGTTTTTAAATTGGAAGTATGATTTAATTTTACATCTTTGACTGTCAAATTTATTACAAAAAATTAGTAAATGACTTATGGACATTACTGTATTGCACGAGGGGCACATGGGGGGAAAGGTTTCATTAATACAGGGCTCTAAGTGAGTTATTTTGGTAGCGTTGACCCCAAGACGAGCCAACACCACCTCGTCTCTGCGGCTACGCCATGATGACGTAGCCCAGGGTTCAATTACTTTTTTTACTTTATTTATGATGTTTAGTCCTCTCCACTGCCTTTGCCACAGGAGACGAATTCGAGATTTAATGAGGGAAACAAAACACCTGAGATCTGTACAGACTATGCTAAGGTCCAGATCAACAGTTGATCCGGCTAGTATATCAGCCTGTTCATTGCCATAGATACCATAGTGTGAAGGTACCCATATTAGCTTGATTGATTTATTGGCACTAAACAGCTTACTAATGATATTACCCTGTATTTCATTGTTAATTGTATTCAAGGATTTAATAGCTTTAAGTGAACTTAATAAATCAGTAAAGATAACTATCCTATCGTGGGTAGTCGATAGGGCAAAATCCAAAGCTATATTAATAGCAAAAAGTTCTGCAAGGAAAATCGATGTATGATTCGGCAGTCTGAATCTTAACTGGCATTCAGTCGACCACACACCTGCACCCACACATTCATTTGTCTTGGAGCCGTCGGTATACAGATGGAAATATGATAGATGTTTAACGATTATCTCAAGAAACCTCTTGTGTACCTCAACCTCCTGCACCCGGGATTTAACCCCGGCAACCAGGAGTCCACAATAATGAAGGGGGGTGTTACCCAGGGTGCAATGTTTACTAAAACCAGGGAATCGATTGTTGACAATTCTATACCGAAACACTCTACGAGGTCGTGGAGTCTTGCTCTGAGGGACCTCACGCCAGTGCCCTCCTAGGCCATGCTACGCCCAGGCGGATAACTCGGCCCCTGCTGCAAATGCCTCACCAAGGCAATACCGGGAGGATGACTCGGCTCCCCGGGTACCTGAACTTGGGGCCTGGTCCCCATTAGCCTCACGCCAGTGCCCCCTGGGGCGCAGGGGTTCCCGCACGGATGACTCAGTCCCTCTGCCAGGGGCCTAGCACCATGGCCCCCCTGGTGCTGTTGCCGAAGCAAGGCATTCCCGGGAAGATGACTCGGCACCCTGGATTTTTTAGCACAGTATATTAGAAGTTGTTGGTCTTGTCTTAGACGGACACACACGCAAACACGCATTCTGCACAGCATCCAAACCTTTCAACACAGACTCAGATGCCGAACCATACACTATTGACCCATAATCTACTCTAGATATAATCAGGGATTTATATAGCATTAGCAATGACTTCCTATCTGCTCCCCATTTGGTACCAGAAATGCACTTCAGCAAATTGAGTGCTTTTAAACAATTAATTTTTAACCCATAGTCAGCCGGACGTCTGGCTTCTTCTTATGAGTGAAAATCACCCCTACACTCTTTCTTATTGAAAACTTAAAACTCCACTGAAGGCCCCAATTGTGAATCAAATCCAGTGCCAATTGGATCCGAGTTACCAAAAACTCTGCATTACTCCTGGAGTGCCATATCGCACAGTCATTGGCGTACAGTGAGTATTTAAGATTTCGAGGAGGAGCTGGTAGAATGTCATTGATCATACATAGAAATAAGGTATGAGACAGAACACTCCCCTGGGGGGCCCCATTTGCCTGAACAATATGTCCGAGAAAGTGACTGTGTCCGAAAAAAACTTGACAGAGAAAGTTCTGTCAGAAATGAAATTCTTAACAAAAAAGGGCAGGTTACAGCGTAATCCCATCGCATATAGTTTCCTGAGGAGGCCATGTCGCCAAGTCATGTCGTAGGCTAAAATACTGCAATCAATTTTTTTTTTTTGGCAAATGCCTCTTGAATTTGAACTTCCAGGATTACTAGCTGATCGAGCGTCTGGCGACCTTTACGGAAGCCACACTGCTCGTCAACCAGCAAATTCCTGGAATTTAAAAAATGCAATAGCCTACGATTAACATTTCGTTTCATGACCTTGCATAAGCAACTTGTGAGAGCAATAGGGCGATACGATGAAGTCGACCTGGGATCCCCCCCTCCTATCGGTATGGGAATGACATGTGCAAAGTGCCACGAGTTTGGAAAGGTGTGATCCCTCCAAATCTCGTTAAACACCTGTAACATCTTTATCATCTCATAATTAATCTCATCGGGTCCTGGGGATGTCCCACTACAGGCTCCTAGGGCTTGGACAAGCTCTTGCATTGTTAGATCACTATTGTAATCTAATTCATCTCCTGTGGCAAAGTCAATATGCTGCAGCTCTGATGGTTCATTTATGGGCAGGAAAGCTGGATGGTAATTTTCAGAGCTGCTAGAAAAGAGAACTGCCTGGCGAGGGCGTTAGCAATGTCTCTAGGTTCATCATAGTTGATGTTATTAAATGAGCTGTTGGTAATTTTATTAGATATTTTTTTCTTATTTAATTTTCTTACAGTGGACCAGACTTGGGAAATTGATGTTTCACTATTTATACTAGAGACAAAGCATCGCCAGGAGTCTCGTTTGGCTTGTCTGATGGTTCTACGAGCCCTAGCTCTCGCAAGTTTATACTTGGAAAAGTTCTCATCACTAATGTAATTTTTTTAAAAGCCTGTAGGCTCTATTCCTCTCACACAGTACCCCTACTACGTCCGACCCCTCTCCTATCACACTTACCTAACTCCCTTAACTATTGTATCAACCCCCAAAAATGGACAATAATTTAGGGAAATAAAAGTTGCCTTTACTCGCCCCCCCCCTCCCTAGTGGTAGCCTGGCGGCGTTCTCCAGCACCAGTTAGGGGATCGGAGTTTGTGCGGAAGGAACTTCCCCACCACCGAACCTGCCTAATGCGAGGGGTGGTGTAGTCGGAACCCACCTCCCAAGCGAATACCATTGTTCAGCCAAGAGACAACCGTAGGCCCAGGAGGTCGCACGGAAAATATGGAAGAAAAAGTAGATTAAGAGAAAGAGGCGCCCAAATGACGCACCAGACTACTGGTCCCCCCTACCACAGGGTTTCCCCTGAGGCAGTGAGTGCTGCGGGTCTGGTGTGGGGAACAACTAACTACTATCTATCATGTACTACTGGTTGTCCTCCAGCAAAAAACAAAACACTGAAGGTGCAGCACAGCAGTTCAGCAAAACGCTGCAAATTTACTTTACTTTTATTACTTTAACCAGGCAAAGAAACAACAGAGTACTGCTGGTGAGAGGCCTCGGTACGCCAAGGTAACTCCACGGACAGTACTGTAGTCTGTTGTTGTTGTCCAGAGAGAAGACGAGGTCTGGACGCTGCAAAGTCTGGACGCATAATGTGGTGTTGTTGGCAAGTGATGTATTTATAATTATGTTTTAGGTGATCAGGTGAGCGGGCTAGGCGATTAAGTCTGTTGCTGATTGGCTGTTACATTTGGGGGTGAGACAAAGGTAGTTGGCGCTTAGAGGTAGGTAAGACTTGGAAATCATCTACTTATGTGTTGATGGTAGGTATTTTTGTCTGGATGTATATAGCTTCCAAGAACGAGGGTTCTGTTCTTTATCAAGAATCTTCGTGTTATTGTCCAAATCTTGGCGGGTCAACGGGGAGTTGTGTTGTGATGTATAATGGTTTTTGATAGCACCAGATTGTAGGTGGCAGGTGAGACGTCTCGACAGTCTGGTCCGTGTCATACCAATATATGAGTGAGGTCCGCACTCCTCACTGATACAAGTATATTGGTAGATGACATTGTCCTCTTGTAGGGGCGGTTTGGCTATGGCTGGTCGGTCAAGTAGCAGAAGTTGTGCTGTCTTTCTTGTCTTGTAGTAGATAACGAGGGTGATGTGTTGTTCCGGGTTGGTGGGCCGTACGTTTTTATGTATGATGTCCTTGATGATCTTTTCGTCAGATTTGTAGTCTGTAGACATGTGATTTTTGTAGTAAAGTTTTATGGGTCCTATGGCAGTAGGTGTACTGGTGTCTTGGTGTGTGTACTACCTATCTGGTGCCTTTTAATTACGTCAGAAACGTCGGTGTTGCTGTAGCCGTTGTTTACAAGGACTTGTGTGAAACGTTCTAATTCGTGGTGGGCGTCCTTCCAGGTAGAACAGTGGGAGAGGGCCCTTCTTACGTAGGCATTGATGGTGGAGCGTAGGTAACGCTTGGGGCATTCACTTTCTCCATTCAGGCAAAGTCCTTTGTTGTTGGGTTTGGTGTACAGTCGGCGGCAAAAGTCCTGTCGCCTCACCTGCTTCATCGAAACGCACAGTGTTCATGGACTCAAGAAATACACATGCTTTCTACACCTAATAATCTCGAGTCTATGAACATTGCGTGCCTCGGTGAAGCAAGTGAGGCGACAGGACTTTTGCCGCCGACTGTACACTGTTGTTGGGAATCTCACGTTGTGAGCCGTGACTAGAACATCAAGGAAAGGGAGGCGTCCATGGTTTGATTCTTCGTAGGTGAAGTTGAGTCCTGAAGCAATGATGAGGCGCTGTCTGAGGTCCTGTAGCTCATGGGGGTCTCTGACACGTACAGTCGGCGGCAAAAGTCCTGTCGCCTCACTTGCTTCACCGAGGCACGCGATGTTTCATAGACTCGAGATTATTAGGTGTAGAAAACATGCGTATTTCTCGAGTCCATGAACACTGTGCGTCTCGGTGAAGCAGGTGAGGCGACAGGACTTTTGCCGCCGACTGTACGAAGATGTCATCAACATAGCGACAGTACAGGGAAGGGCGGCCCGCAACCAGGAGCTCACGTAAACTCCCACCTTACTTACTATTGCGGACAAAAGTTTCTTTCTACTACGGGTAATAAGTCCACATGACTGCTGGCCCATTTCTGGCCGGCAGGTTGCTGCTTGTTCGAGAACTACACCACCGCGTAAACCAGCAACCGAACAGTTGACTGTCTCGGATTCGGATAGGAAATGTATAGCATATAAATAGATCTATTAGTTGATAGGTAATATCAGGTGCAAAGCAAGTAATAACTAAACAAGAAGAAAATGCCAGTACTAGTATTTAACATCTTGAACGCTGACTGTATCATTAATATAACATTTTCCTTTAACACGTAGCCAGGGCCTGTATTCACTAGGCATATCAGAGTTTTCACTTACTCTTATGCTTGCATTACTGATCTCCCATAGTGTTTCAGGCTTATTTCGAAACAGTGAATGGTGTTGCTATTCTATTAGTATGAGTTTATATTTTGGTTTCGGAGCATGAATGAACGCTTAATTAAGAAGAAAATAATTATTATCTTAAGAAAGAATGAACTTTGCTTTTGTGAATAAGATGTCCTATGGACTGTCCGGGAAAAAAAGTTACTTTCTTTTAACTAGGGGAAACATGACTGACTTAAATATTAAATATAAAAACATATATAAATGGATATATTACATATAGGTGCTGCAAATATAGAACTACAGGTTATATGGAGAAAATCTAAGTGCATGAATCGAACAGTGGTCCGGTCATGAGACAGCCGTATGCTACAGACCGAGTCCTTGAAAAGATACCATAATAGTGAACATTGCATTTTAAATGAGGTATATAATTTTTCATTTTACTGCATGCTTCTGTGGGCTTAAAATCACTAGTATGAACTATGATTCAGTTTATTCTAGTAATATTTCAGCTTTTGTGTGATTTCTGACAAATAGTAGTACTGGGTTATCTTCTTGTGCAATAGTCATTATTTTGTTTTGCACCTGATATTACCTATCATCTAATGCATTTATTTACTGTATATGCTATACACATGAGAGAGAGAGGGGGAGGTGGAGGTAAATTACTTCCTATCCGAATCCGAGACAGTCAACTGTTCGGTTGCTGGTTTACGCGGTGGTGTAGTTCTCGAGCCAACACCAACCTGCCGGCCAGAAAAGAGGCAGCAGTCGTAAGGACTTATCACCCGGAGTAAAAAGAAACTTTTGTCCGCAATAGTACATACCAAGCACCTACAGCCTCACCTCCCCCAACGACTTCCTTGAAATCCTACGTGACGCTCCTCCTACTGAGAACCACACTATTGCTTCCCTTGAATTTGAAAGCCTCTTCACCAATGTGTCTGTCGATAAAACCATTGACCTGATACTGAACCAAGTATACCACTGTGACAACACCATGCCTCTTGACATCCCGGAGAAGGCCATGAAGACGTTTCTGGAGCTGTGTACTAAAGAAGCTCCCTTCAGATGCCCGTGTGGCAAAATGTACCAGCAGATCGACGGTGTAGCGATGGGTAGCCCCCTTGGAGTATTATTCGCTAATTTCTACATGGAAACAATGGAATCTGAGCTCCTAGCTGCGGGCCGCCCTTCCCTGTACTGTTGCTATGTTGATGACATTGTCGTACATGTCAGAGACCTCCATATATATATATATATATATATATATATATATATATATATATATATATATATATATATATATATATATATATATATCATTGTACTATATTCAGTTTAATCTTGGCTACATCTCATGTGGATAAAACTACTTCCTATATTCACTTCTATGGTGTTTTGTACAGGACCCTCAGCACACTGGACTAGTATAGAAAGTTCGGAAGAGTCAATCTCCAGGCTATTCCCTCCAAATCTAGCGGGGGTTTTCAGTGTAATATGGAGACAGTCTGTATGCTAAAAAATCAACAATCTGGACTATATAAACAGACTGAATAAATGCATAACACGAATAAACACTATTCGGTACAACTTACGTGTTTCTCCTTCAGTCGTATGTCCAGGACACGGGCTGTTGGCTGACCCTTGTGATTGTTCCAAGTTCTACTATTGCTACCATGACAGACCTTACCATTTTAACTGTCCTTCTGGATTACGCTGGAATGATATCATGAAGGTAAGTAAAGTGCTGTGTTGTAGCTGATGTATAATACTTACACATACCCTGAAGTTCTGTAAAGTGATGTGATGTAACCAACAATACACACACACACTCTCACTCTCTCTTTCTCTCAGAGGGGTATTGCTTGCAGTGATGTGGACAATACTTTAAGGGTTTAGGCGCCCCTTCGGCCCCAGCTACTCCCTTTCAGTTCTTCAACTGTCCCTCTTTTCATTTTATTTCCTTCCTGCTTGCTGTCACACCTTTCTCTGGCGCTATATGACTTCGCTGTTGCGGCATCTAATATCAATCAATCAATCAATCTCTAATTATCTCTCTCTCCCAAGACAAAGGAAGCAAAATGAAGGAAATGAGAATCTTATTCTATTAGTACTTTGGTTAAGTAGTCGAACTTTCGGTTAATTTTTTCACCTCTCAACATTGCTCTCGTGAGAACTCTAGATTGGTATTTGCACCACAAGCCAAATCGGTGATTACTCTGACCACAAGTGGTAATGGACAGGATTCTGGTTTCAGTAATATCTAGTATACTGGAATGTGTGTGTGTGTGTGTGTGTGTGTGCATTAATAAACTTTGTTTTCTATAATGTCCAATAATGATGTCCACCATGTGAATTAATTTCATGTTACTTTTCGACAGTACTGTGACTGGCCAGGGAACACTACCTGCTAAAAAAGCCAATGTCTACTGCCTTGCCATAAACACTACGGGACAATTGACCAATCACAACTATGATATAAACGCTACCCTTCCATTCATTAACTTTGTCTACCACTGACGTATTATTTTACTTTTGGGATTGTTTCCTGAAGCAGCCAAAGGTATTCAGGTACAGTCTCGGCCTAGTGTAAGTATCCACCCACTCCCAGCCAACCCCGACATGTGGCACCATCACAACCAGGGATACGATGGGTGAAGCAAGGCAAGACTCATTAAACTGGGTCGAATCAACGAAACGCTGTCTTTCCTCCACCTTCTCGCTGGCTCAAGTAACTGATTCGACTCATGTTGATGAGTCTTGCCCTGCTTTACCCATCGTATTCACGGTAGCGATGGTGCCACATGTCGGGGTTGGCCTGGAGTGGGTGGATACTTACTCCAGGCAGAAACTGTACTTCATTTCCCGACTGTGCCTTCGCTACCATCACTTAATGCTAAAGTAACTTCAGACAGCTATATTAAAACTTCATTGGAAATTTCCCACCATTCCCGCATTACAACGGTGATCAAAATCCCAATATTATATTATTATTATTTATGTTACAAGCCCCTCAATCTAACACCATCTCTCTCTGACTTGAAATTTTTTAGTTCGTTTTTATTTATTTTGGGCAGTAGATTTTATTATTGCGTGGCATAGTTTGGAACCATTATGTATTCCAATTTTTCAACAATACCTTTTGCATATGATTCAGTTATATTATTTTCCATTTTGGATTTATTAATTAAGGGACATGTGATGTAGTCGGAAAACTGTATGCTACCTTTGTCACATTGAAGGAGCTTGTTTCGTGGCAAAGTCTGCAGGAATCAGAAATCACCAATTCTCCTACAGGCTCACAAGTTTTATATTTAGGTTTGTTAATGTTTTGGTTATTATGAATTAAAATTATTTGACCGCATCATATATGCCTATTTGTCTTCCCTGCCTAATCAGTTATACTATTTATTATCTTGTTACCGTCATTATCCACAACTGTTACTTATTAGACTTTAACATCGCTTAGTGCATTTTATATTATACAGCAATGTATAATATGTTATCAATTGTTGCATAAATTTTTATACTGATATTTTCATATATGTATTTTATGTATATGCTATTACAATATAGTGTACAGTACTGTATTGCATATACTGTAATAGTGTAATTTTTCTGCTGTGATTGAATGTTATGGTTATTTCCATTTAGCTTCAGTTGTTTACTATAATTTACTGTGATGAATATTATAAACTGGAACATAGTAAAAGGAAAAGTGAACTCCGGTCCAAATAGTCTTGGAATATTCTTGCAACACCTTCAAATGAAACTGCCTCGTAATATGATGGGAAACTATATATCTGTTGGTCTCTGTAATATTGGTTCATAAGGTTCACTTTCATGCACCCGGGGCGGAAACTTTTGACCGTGATTGTACACTCGCAATCCAAAATATGCATCCGTGCTTGCTTCGAATAGACTGATCGAGTATTAAGCGAGTTCAAGCAAATATGATACATTGGTTCACTAGTATGTCAAATGATTCGAAACTTCAACAAGACCTTGATACAAATTTTGGATTGCGATTGTACATCACAACGTGGGACATTCCAGTGAATAGTTACTGTATACATCCAGTACTGGCACAGACAATAGTGCTGCATCAGGTGAATCAAAGTGAGTCATTTGAATGAATCTTATGATCCAATATTACAGACATCAGCAGCATCCAGCTGTTTCATTAGTAGATGTTGCAGTTTGAACAAATCCGCACAACTGTACCATAATTGGACATTAGTCTGATAGAGACACATGACTGGTGTTGGTAATGTCATAACAGTTATTTGGACTATGGATAATATACATGCTTTTAATTGAGAATCTCCACCAGTGTGATACAGGAAAAAAAAAAAAAAAAAATATTAGTGGGATTAGAAGTTAATGACCCAATTAAGGGCGAGGAGTCCCTCCTCGGATATCCATATTTACACTCACGAAGGAGAATCCTGCCCCTCTTACCGAGTTTGCTGCCACCACTGCGTCACTCTGATGAGAAGATGATTTATACCAAAATGGAATTTTTAAGGTAGCGTACCGAATTAATTTAAAATTAAATTAATCTAAAACCAAAGGTGACATGTGGATAAGTTACCCGAATTCACACAACCTCACCCCAACCTTGGTGGTGTGACAACGTTCTCCTGGCGTTCTGCCCTTCGTTGTTGTCTCTGCGTTGTTGTTTGTATGATGTCTCTGCGTTGTTGTTTGTGTGTTGTTGTTTCTGCCTTGTTAATTGTGTGTTGTTGTGTTTTCGTTGTTCTCTGTGTTGTTTGTCTGTTTTCTTGTACTCTTGAGTTTTGTTCTGTTGTGGTTCCTTGTGCGAGTGTGTGTGTCTTTCCATGGCTGACAGTTCCTGAGGTGGTCACTGTTTGTTCAGTTGTATGCTGCTTCACATCGAGGCCTTGGCTGGCCCGATGGAGAGTTCGGGATCGAATGCAGCTTCCTGTTTGGAGGACGACTTAGCCATGTCGGAGGAAGACGAGCCAATTGCAGATGACCACTGGCCTGAGCTGCCCTCACAAAACCCTCCCTCCCTGTTCTTAGTCACTCCGCAGCTTGTGTTGCAGCCGTCCCCCTCTACCAAGCGACCTGTAGACACCTCTTGTGAGTCAGTAGCCTCTAATAATGTGGACTGTTTGCCTACGGCTGCCTGTGCTTCAGCTGTGCACGACATACCTTCTCTGCCTCACCCTGGTGTTCCTCGCCCTGCCCACTCCAGGCCCTCGTCTGTTCCAAGGTATTCTAAATCTTGGTCTGACCGGTCAGGACCCACTTAGAGAGGTCAGCCGGTGGCAGGCTAGTTGCGAGGCGGGAAGGATTAGTGACGTCAGCTGGCCCACTCTTCTCTTAGATTAACTTAGATTAATTAGATTAACAAAGAGGATACTTATCATTTGTAGTGTCTGTAGTTTTGAAAGGGGGATAAACATGTTACATTACTTTAAAATTTATTTAGCAAAAACATTTTATAATAGTGATGTATAGGCAAACTAACAATTTTCTTTTAAGTAATTTTCATTATTACTTTACAATGTTTTCATATTTTCTATTTTCACTTCTGCAAGCTTTGTCAGTTTCCCTTGTTATCCTAATATTTTGGCAAAGAAAGCAATGACATCATGGGCAAACCAACTCCTACACTTTCAATTTTTGACACAATTCGATTAAAACATTCTTTTCTCTCCTTCAGACTGTTTCCGTGTATTGTTTGAAATATTGCCCACATTGTGGTCAGTTGAATGTAAAATGACTCTGAGGGAACATACAGTATCAAATAGGGCTGGTTTGACTATAGTGATATAAAGATTTATGGCTATATTTCCTCCATAAAACGTTTTAACATTACCAGGGGTTTATTTTAACCCATCGCTCGTGGACAGACAATCAACATTATCTGTATTTATAGTAGCTTTTTAAATTAAATAGCAGTGCAACGTTTTTACCGATAACAGTAATTTCTTTAAGCTGAATTTTACATTGAGAGCATAGGGTGCTCGAAGGGTCCGTGGATTTGCCTTATGCAACCAAATAAATGCTTTAAAACTTTCTGATTTTTTTTTTCTAGTCAGAATATTTTCAGTCATTGAAAGACTGTTGAAGCATTTTGTGCAAACTAATCAGTGAATGGCAAGATAATATTACGCCTTTCTTAAACATATGTAATTCTTTACGCTGTGGATTTTTTTAACCTCATTGTTGACATTATGGAGGATCGGAATACTATACTTCATTATCATTTTCTCATTTAATACTTCGCTATATAGAATACAATACTACAATATTATTCCCTCATTCAGTACTTTGCATGTTGCTACACCAACAAAGGAGTGGTGTTTTTTGTCATCCGTACTTATCTTCTATACAGTATGTATTAATTAAATGTTTATTTTAATACCAAGACCACACTTATTCCTCAGCTTCCCGGGGATACTACAGATGCTAGTGAACCAGTAGATTTTGGGATGCAGATAAGTCAGCCTGTTGGTTATGCTGAAACCCAGAAACATGAAATGGTTGGTTAATAGCTTTAATTTAATAGCTTTAATAGCTTTAGTAATCAGTAATGTATTTGTCCATGCCATAGCAATTACAAAACTGGTATCCTTTTTTATCTATTCTTTCAGCTCTTAACAAATTGTAGAAGACACAAGAGTTGTGGAAAAGAAGTACTGTACTGGAGAACATCTAGCAATTTTCTCTTCTCTTATACCATTGTCCCTTAACATTAACTGGGGTTAGGTAAGAGAGACCCCCATGAATCTGTGAAAATAAGCTCTCCAATTTATTATATAAATAAGTTAAAGTCTTGTTTGCATGTTTAAAGCCATTTTATTTACTACTTATTCAGTAAAGAAGCTAAAAATAATTAATTAAACAAGATGGCCTCTTAAGACTATGATGCAGGAACTCCTCCCAGCCTCCCAACTGTCAAAACCGTGAATAAGCAAAACTGCAGATGTTAAAACCGTGAATGTTAATTAAGGAGCGCCTGTACTGCGGCATTGTCATGAATATTCTAGTACAATTGTTACCTAATACTTAGGTTTTCATTCTTCATTACAGTTTGCCCATGCCTGTGCAGCCATAAAGAACTCTGTGCTTTGACTGTCCTTCAAGGAAAAGGTTCTGCAGAGTGACAAATCTGTTCGAAAGTATACTGGTATGCAGTCCAAAAAAATATTGTGTGGCCTATTTGAAATTACTCAGAGGAAAGTTAAAAAAATTAACTATTGGAAAGGGTCAAAGCACTTCAATAAGAAGGTAAAGCAAAGTAGAAGAGGTAGATCAAAAGCTAATTCCCAGTTTGATGAGTATCTCTTAACTTTCATATATATTAGAGAAGGAATAAGGAAGAGATAGCATGCTGACCTGTTTGGAGTCAACAAAAGTTATGTCAGCTGTGCAGTAACGACATGGATTAGTGTGTTGCATACAATTTTCAAGAGATGGCTTAAATGGCTAACACCGGAAATTGTGAGAAATAATCTGCCGGAATATTATCCCTCTAAGTACAGTGATACAAGGATAATACTGGATTGTACAGAGTTTTTCACTGTGAAACCAGGAAATTGTACTGCTCAAGCTGCTACGTATTCTACCTACAAGCATCATAACACCGTCAAAGCTTTGGTGGGGATAACACCAACAGGATTAATTTCCTTTGTTTCAAGTGTTTATGGGGGTAATACTTCTGATAGGCACATAACAGAAAAGGAGTTTGTGGAAAAAATTGATCTTCGAGATGCAATTATGGTAGACCGTGGCTTTAACATTGCTGACTTACTACTTGAAAAAAAAAAAGCAACGTTACCTATTCCTCCTTTCACCAGAGAGAAGAATGGAAGTGATCGTAAGATTTTAAGTCAGAGCGAAATTACACAAACAAAGAAGGTTGCATCACTGTGTATCTATGTTGAAAGGGCTATTGAGCGAATTAAAAATGATAAAATATTGTCACAAGCATTGGATATAAGTTTTTGGCCTTTACTGGATCATCTTCTGGTTGTAATTGCAGTAATGTGTTACATGGAGCCTCCATTACTGAGTGAATACGTGTTGCTGTACTTTGTCCTGTTTCCCCTTTATGTACTGTTGTGACGAGATGGCTCGAGGCCACCTCGTCCATCAATATGCTGGTGTTGTATCTGTTTACAGTAGCAGCTATGAATTGGACTGAAATTCAGTTGTCTGATTCTTGGTCCAGTTCACAGCTGCCACTCTTACCAGACACAACACCAGCATGTTGGTGGACGAGGTAGCATCAAGGCATGTGATCACAAATGTATCTTCTACTGAGTACCCTTATAACTCTGGTAAAACAAATAAAATTTTGCTGTTTTCTATGAATATATATTATGTAGGTACAGTCGGCAGCAGAAGTTCGTTGCTAGCCTACCCTTGTGGAGTGAGTCAGTTGGTTTGGCAACACTGTTTAAAGAATAGTTGCCACCAGTGAATTTAAATGCTGTTATTGGCGTTGTTTTATGGTTATTATTTAAAGTTGAAGAGGCCTATGAAATAAAATCTTCTATTATCTATACCTGTAGTATATGAAAATGTAAACCCTTTCATAACAAAAGTTAATAATGACATGTGAAAATTATAATAGAATATTTTTGAATTTCAATACCTGCAAACTCGTTCCACCTTTCTTCCCTGCCCCCACTGGAAGTGTTGTTCACCTCCCTCTCCCTCACCCCCCTTTCTCTCTCTCTCTCTTCTGCACTGGGAAGAGTCACAGCACTAAATTATATTTGCTCATTAATGTTTCAAATAACCACAGGTCATCAATTATTTTCTTTTATCAGTCCCTCATCTCTCAGTCCCTGCTCTCCATCCCAATTTTACATGGTAAGGTGTGCAAACAAGTCACCAATTTTTTTTCTCCCTTTATTACAGAAAACACATCAAAATACAAGTGTCCTTTAGAGTTAAGACAATGACCATTAATTATATAAGTAAACCATTAGATAATAATTATTGTGACTAATCAACAAAATAAAGTAGTAGCTCTTATGCAGGTTAATGAAGAGGTCATTAACAATAAGGATATATAACTTTAGAAAATATTAAACAGTATAATTAATCATTCTGTTCAGGTAAAGCACCAGGCTACAACTAACTACCGAAATCATTCAGTACCCACTCCATCCACCGCCAAAACTGATGCAGTGATCTAAGTCATTAGTTCGTCTTCATGAATCAGTGAACAGTATCATAATCCCTTACAGAGGTGTAGTCATAATGACTATTACAGTATTGATCAGTACGCCTTAAACCCCACACAGTCATAGTCTACAAGACCATGGACCATATCCAAAATAAGATAGCCTATTCTACCTCCATGGAGGTGAACAACACTTCCAGTGGGGGCAGGTATTGAAATTCAAAAATATTCTATTATCATTCTCACATGTAATTTTTCACTTTTGTTATGAAAGGGTTTACATTTTCATATACTACAGGTATAGATAATAGAAGATATTATTTCATAGGCCACTTCGACTTTAAATAATAACCATAAAACAACGCCAATAACAGCATTTAAATTAACTGGTGGCAACTATTCTTTAAACAGTATTGCCAAACCAACTGACTCACTCCACAAAGGTAGGCTTGCAGCGAACTTCTGCTGCCGACTGTACCTGTTTATACTGTATGCCCAGTATTGTCCCTACGCATTACAGGTACATAATTTAAATTGATAAGAGTATAAAATAGGAGACATCAGCAAGGTTTAAGAAGGAATAGCCAATATAGAACATACTGGGCCAGATGCAAGCTAAAATAATTCCATTTTAAACATAAAATAGGAAGACGTTGGTATGGATAGAGAAACATAAATATTAAACTTGCTTTATTGAGAAACATACAGTATATAAAGTAATGACTACAATGTCTGAAAAAATTGCACATAATATATATTGCACAAAATTCGTGATAACTACCTACCACCAGTCCTGCTGTGGGATTATTTGGACAGACAATGTTTGTGTAAAAAAAAAAAAAAAAAAAAAAAGAGAGAATACACTCTGAATCTTGAAGAAACCCCAAATATGAGACAAAAGGCTGGTAAAGGATGAATATTGCATAATACTTGGGTGGGAGGATGTGGGAGCTTAACTAAGAATAAATAAATATTGCACATTGTACAACCCCACTACCACGTAAATATATTTAAGGGCTCATCAGACAGCAGGATAATATCGACCACAATTCTCTTAGACCAACAGAAAAACCTCTACCTTTCTGCCCAGGGAGCAACACTACAACTTAACTGACACAGGTTATGTTTAGGGTAATATATAGAGGAGGAGCCTTTATTGACACCCTTTCATTTCTGCTTCTACAAGTTAAATATGAATGACATTATTTTAACCTGAAGAAGCAGTAGTGAAATATGATTAAAGACTCTTTCTCATGTGGTGTTTCTTTTTTAACCATTCTGTACTGATCTATGAATGATCGAGAAGTCTCTTGTATATATACATTTCATAGAAATCTAGAGCCTTGGATACTCTTGCTTCAAATCAGCTTATATGAAAAGGGATCCTCTCTATGGTGAGACATGGTTCCTTTCTTGTAAAGAGAACAAAATCACACCATGAGTAACCTGTTACTCCTAGAAGGGTTTGAATCTGAGTGATCCATGTTGAGGATTCTCTAAGATGAACTTTCCCATCACTTCCCATGACAACATAGTATTTCCCCGTCTGCGCAATCTTCTCTCCTGTGAGGGAATTGTACTATGTGCTGAAGGGACACTTAATTTCTAAAATTCCAGTAACACAACATATACATTCTACAGTACCATCTGGACTAACCCTTAAAATGGGATTGTTTTTTTTTCACAAATGAATAGGCCACTATTCCTAACCGTAAGTGATGTATGAGTCTCTCATTTCCTGCTGATATGATTTATGCACAAGAGATTCACATTTTTTGCGTATTCAGTGGCCTCATTTCCCGTAAATGTGGAGATATCAAGTATCATATCAACAATGTAGTTTTCATTCGACTTCCTCCTATATTGAGCAGCCAAGTGGAGGGTAGATGATGTCAGCGCTCCAATTCTTTGCTTATGCCACAAAGAACATTTACTTTGTGACTTCGTGCGCTTCTATACACCTTCCCTCTTGGTTTCTGTGAAGTGTTGACTTAAAGCAGTTATGAACGACTTACAGTTATTGCTATTAAATTGCTTGGCCAACTTGGGAATGGTGAGATGCACTGATGCTGGAGCTGGACTGTCCTCCCACTGCATATACACTGCATTTGTACCCTCCAGCAAAGCTCGATAGTCCTTGTCCATGTCTTCATCATGGTATGAAGGGGTCAAAATACACGCCTCATACTGGAATTATGGATGAGGAACAGTGGGCCGTGGGCTGCTGGTGTTTCGCCTGCACATATAAAGTACTGTATTTTAATATAGGAAACAAAAGTAAAATCAATGCTGGAAGAGAGTTAGAGAGAGAAATAATGGATGGAATCACCATATCATACGCAGTTCTGTTTTTGTACGGGCCAGGTTCAGTTACTAAGATAATCACATCGACCAATCATCAAAGGTTTGTATGGTATGTCTATTCACCCTTCACTGATCTGATAATTTATAGGCATTTAAGTTATACTGCATCCAGACTAGAGCCTATAGCAGCACTATACTGTATGATTAAGGATAAGGTATATGACTACCATCTACATATCCTGCCTATTCTTCTGTTCAGGCTTACAACGTAATATTTTACCAGTACCATTCAGCTTTGCAGATGAATGTCCGCATTGCTAGAAAAGGAAAAATAAGAGCATCAATACATTATTATATTATCATACTGTATATTCAATAGGGGAATATCACCTCTTCATATCAGTGATGACAATAAATAACAGGTTGCAATTTATACTCACAAGCATAAAAAATTATTCTGTATAGACTATATGCAGCATATAATACAGCTTCCATAGGCTTATATTAAAAAAATTCTTGCAAACTATGTGACCATCATTTATTTATATAGAATATATGTACTGTACATACCTTCCATCGATGTGGAGAATCGGCAAAGGCCCTGAAGCCTTGTGCAGCTGTTCCCAGGTAATGTACATGGTAAACCTGTACATGTTGGCCGAGTCTCAACTGAGAGTCTAACTTCGTTTCTATGGACGAAGTTAGCCACAGCATACATCAACGCTACAACATGCTTGCAGCATCCATCATCTCTAAAAACATGTAATCATACATTGTAATGCTGTTTACTTCAAAGTACTGGTAATCATTATTTATATACTGTGGCAATTAATGCTGTAACTTTGAAATATTATATAGGTTTTGACTGAAATTAGATGAAAGCTTAATTATATTATCATGTCTATACAATCTATATTCCATTAGGAATGAATAAAAGTCGGATTCAACTTACCCTGTGCACTGACATCCACTTTCTTTAATATTTCCCTGCATGCTTGCAAGAAGCCAAACAGAATAAGGAGCCTCATTCTGTGATGTCTGCCGTATGCATTTGGCGTTGATGTATACCATATCGTAACTAAGCCTTTTTAAAATAACATCATTGATGTGATTATCATGACACATCTGAATCCCTCTCTCTTTCTCAAAGTTTTCCAGGCGACTATCTGACCACCCTCTCTTGTGCAAATATAATAAACAGTAAGCTGATGTTATTTGGGGTATGGTTGTGAGGTCCTCTTCCCAATCTGTTAATGAATTAGGATCTGGGAATATCACTTTATGCACATTCACATCCACAGTTCTTCTCTCCTCACTCACATTTTTTCCATCCAGTGGTTCAACTAAGTCCAGTAAACCAGGATTTTCCAATGCGTTTTTCACCAGTTGTATTAGTTTTTCTTTCTTGTATCCCGAATGGGGAACTTTTATTTCTCGCAGATATTGCCTGAGCTGCACTACTGTCCACTTCTCGCACGTGTTGGATTCCATTTTTCTTGTTCACTGAGTGGCTGAATCACAAAGAAAAATGAATGAAGCCGCTGGAGAGAGGACTTGAGAAGTTGAGAAGGCCGCGAATCACGCTGCCGCAGGAGTTAAAGCTGGTCTAGTTTTGTTATTGTCAGTTACGAATTATGTATATTTCGGTAAACGTTCGAGATAATGCACAAATGTAGGTCATATGGGAAGATGAATAAATGAAAAAGGAACTCAGTGTGACGATATATTTAGGTAAAAATAGTGAATGCTGTTCCTTGATACAAAGAGAAATAATGGAAAATTTGTACCGAAAGTGTACTGTGACGAACATGCTCAGCAAATTTAAACATATCGTACTGGTAAATTGAAAGAATTTTATGGAATGCTAATACGTTACATGCTCCGAAAAAAGAAATGGAAAAATCTGTTTTTCAGAAATATGTAGAAATGTGCTAATTTAATTTGATATTTCATATATTCCACACTTTCATTTTCCTGGCCTGAGACGATAATAGAGCCACCTAGCGGCCTAGACTCTGAACTACAATTCGTGGACCCTCCTATTGTTTATGTTGGTGCACGACTGATTTTAATAAATACAGTAAAGTAATTGTAATTGGTTAAATTGTCTTCATACACCTTCAATTCTGTTGTTACTGTTGTGTTTGCATATACATCGAAAGAACCCACGTAAATAAATATATGTTTACGGCATAATTAACCTCTGCAGACGTTCGTTGAGCCAACACAACGAAGTCCACAAATAAGCCGGCTAAGGTAAGTTACATTACTTACATAATTAAATAATTATAATAATATAATAATCTTAATTCACCGTGACAGTTTGTTCTTAGTATTGTGGTATGGGGGATTCGGTCTTGCCATGAGATGCCTAGGATTTTTTTAAGGCATCTGGTGTGAAACGCTTCCAAATGTTTGATGTTTCGACGGTATGTAGTCCAAGATTCACAGGCATAGAGCAAGGTTGGTATGGACACCGAATTGTAAACTGTCATTTTTGTTCTCATCGTGAGGTCCTTGTTTTGGAAGACTCTTGGGCTGAGGCGGCCAAAGGAAGCTGCTGCTTGTTTTAGTCGATGTTGTATCTCCTCATCAAGGCTGTTGTTACATGAGAGATAGCTGCCCAGGTACTTGAAAGAAGGAACATTTCTTACCTCTTCTTCATTTATTCTTAGTATTGGTGGTTCAGGTGGCATGTCCGCCGACCATTATAAAATTATTTCTGTTTTTCTGATATTGATAGATAGGCCTAATCTGGTGTAAGCTTCTGCAACAGCTGTTAGGGAGGCTTGTAGTGCCTCTGGTGAATGTGCCACTAGAGCGCAATCATCAGCATATTGGAGCTCTAGAACATGGTCTAATGATAGTTTAGTTCTTGCTTGTAGTCTTCTGATGTTAAATAGACTGCCATCCAGTCTAAAGCTTATCTTGATTCCACTTCTTTCTTGGAGTGATCAATGGAGGAGTGTTGTGACACAGACCAAGTACATGTTAAACAGGACAGGTGCCATCACACAACCCTGTATGGCTCCTGAGCCAACATCGAAAGGCTCAGACTCCTGACCAGCCATAGTGACCCTGGACTTCATGCCAACATGGAATTTTTGTTTGATGCTAACAAATTTGGTGAGCATCCAAAGATACATAGCATCTCCCACAGGAAATCTCTATTGAGAGTATCAAAGGCTTTTGTAAGGTCAATGAAAGCCATATGCAGATTTTTGTTTTGCTCTCTTGCCTTTTCTTGCAGCTGTCTTGTTGTGAAGATCATATCCACTGTGCCACGATCTTTGCGGAAGCCACACTGAGATTCTGGCAAAAGATCTTCAGTAATTTTGGATGTAAGTCTCTGAAGCAAAATATTAGAAAGGGCTTTCCCTGCAATAGATAGTAGAGATGCTCCTGCTATTGCCACACAGAGATTTGTTACTTTTTTTTTTTTTTTTTTTTTTTTTTGTATATTGTGATGATGTTGGCATGTTTCCATTGTTGAGGTACTTGTTCTTTTTCCCATACTTCATTAATAAATTGATGGAGATCACGCAGAAGTAAGTAGCCACCTTGCTTTAGGATTTCCGCTGGTATACCATCAGGGCCTGGGGATTTATTATCTTTGAGTGTTTTGACTGCTCTTAATAATTCGTAGAAAGTTGGTGGTAGGTCTAGACTCTAGATCATGTGACGTGGGTCATTCCATTTCTTGTAATACTGTGTGGTCTGTCGGGGTTGCTTGGTTGAGTAGTTCATTGAAATGTTCACCCCATCTTTGTACTATTTGCCTTTGGTCTTTCAGTAGTGTAGTTCCGTCAGATGTTCTAACTGGTGTGCTGGGCTATTTTGAGGACCATAGAAACGTTTCACAGCATCATAGAAATTGTGCATATTGTGAGGGTCAGTATATGCTTGTATTTCTTTTCCCTTCATTGTGGAGACAGGTACGGGGCGGCGACATCAACGCAACACCTCGGCATCGATGTTTGAGGTGAGGTCACGCGTCGGTCAGCGTTTGAGGTGAGGGTAAAGGGTCGGGTCGGGTTGGGTCATTTCTTGTTGCCGTTGTTGCCGTCTGTCACCTGTCAATCGTATGCCGCCTACCCGTCACCCCTCCCCTGTCCCTGCCCCTCCAAACATGCTACTCAGGGTTAAGATATACTTCATGGGTCACTAGAGTAAGGATAGTGGTGAAGTGAACAAGTCTGTCTCTCTGTCTGTCTCTATAAACAGTAATGATGAGTGAGAAAGGTGTGTTGTTCGTTCACAGTGTGTAGTGATGTTTGTGAATTGTATCTATTTATTGAGTGTACACATACATACATATTTTATTATACATATTCAGTGCAGTACATACATATTTTACTATACATATTCGGTGTAGTACATACATATTTTACTATACATATTCAGTGCAGTACATACATATTTTACTATACATATTCAGTGCAGTACATACATATACAAACACAAAAACTACGACTACTCTTTATATCCCGTGTCTGTGTTGTGTGTTATAAAGTTAAAAAAAAATATATATAGTTGTTTGATGTGTTTTGGTGTATGAAAGTATTCCTATGAAAATATAATGAGATAGTGTATAAATATAATGAGATAGTGTATAGAGCTAGTGTATGAATATAATGATAGTGTATTAATATATAATTATAGTGCATAAATGTAAGATACTGTATAAATGTAATGAGATAGTGTATAAATATAATGATAGTGTATATATATATAGTGAGATACTGTATAGATATATATTATAGTGTATAGATATAGTGAGATAGTGTATAAATATAATTATATTGTATAACTATAATGAGATAGTCTATAATTATAATCATAGTGTATAAAAATAAAGAGATAGTGTTTAAATATATTTAAAGTGTTGGCCTGTTTTCATAATTATTTACCAGGATTATATATATAAAAGAAATAGGCAGTTTAGTGTAGATCTTAAAAAATATTTGCCAAATTTGTTAAGAAAAATTCGTCAGGCATCGTATTTTATATTTATAAGAATATTTACTAGGTTTATTAAGCACCCTGTGATCGTGTATGAGAATTGGAGGCTTCTGATTCCTCCTGACTATACCACGAAACAAACAAGATACTGCCATGTACGTGTGTGTGTTTAGTGGCAATAATTGAAGGAGTCATTTACTTCCAATTTTCTGACTACATCACAGGGTTCCTTAATTAGGCAGTGTAGATTTTTGTTAACAATGTAGTGTAGTTATTTTTAATGAGGCAATGTAGTAATTTTTAAGCATATTTGCTACGTATATTAATTAAAAGAAGATTGTCTTGTTGGTGAATTGGAAGGTCTGTAATTTCTGCAAACTCTGCCAAGAAACAAATGCCCTCAATGGTATTAATAGGGGAAATGTTTCGTGGCTTATTTTGGAGGAATCAGTAGCTTTCCAATTCACCAACAAGAGAATCTCCCCTTAATTAAGTCATAGGAAAAGGAAGAGTTATGAAATTGAATTGGTATTATATCACACACACAGCGCAGTGTGTACTACACACGCATACACACACACACATACACACACACACACACACAATGTAAACAAAGCGCGGCAACTACACACACAAACACACACACACACACATATTCACACACAATATCAACAAACTTCGGTCCCCAAAGCATCTTAAAACCCTTTTAGCCTGACCTGACCTGACCTCGGTGTGAACCAAAGATAAATAACACTAGTGGTAATGACTGAGTGAGAGAGAGGGAGAAGGTGGGAGGGAGAGGAGGGAGGTACAGCTCCAACCCCCCTCGCCTACACCCCCCCTACCCACGCGGCAAGATCACACAGGTTATGGTTATGGGGGGAGGGGGTGAGGGGACAGGTACGGGGCGGCGACATCAACGCAACACCTCGGCATCGGCGTTTGAGGTGAGGTCACGCGTCGGTCGGCGTTAGAGGTGAGGGTAAAGGGTCGGGTCGGGTTGGGTCATTTCGTGTTGCCGTCTGTCACCTGCCAATCGTATGCCGCCTACCCGTCACCCCTCCCCTGTCCCTGCCTTTCCAAACATGCTACTCAGGGTTAAGATATACTTCATGGGTCACTAGAGTAAGGATAGTGGTGAAGTGAACAAGTCTGTCTCTCTGTCTGTCTCTATAAACAGTGATGATGAGTGAGAAAGGTGTGTTGTTCGTTCACAGTGTGTAGTGATGTTTGTGAATTCTATCTATTTATTCAGTGTACACATACATATTTTATTATACATATTCAGTGAAATACATACTGTACATATTTTACTATACATATTCAGTGCAGTACATACATATACAAACACAAAAACTACCACTACTCTTTCTATCTCGTGTCTGTGTTGTGTTATAAAGATTAAACAAAAATTATAGTTGTTTGATGTGTTTTGGTGTATGAAAGTATTCCTATGAAAATATAATGACAGAGTGTATAAATATAATGAGATAATGTATAGATAGTGTATAAATAAAATTATAGTGTATAAATATAATGATAATGTGTAAATATAATGAGATAGTGAATAAATATAATGATAGTGTATAAATATAATGATAGTGTATAAATATATTGAAATGGTGTATAAATATAATTATAGTGTTGGCCTGTTTTCATAATTTTTTACCAGGATTATACATATAAAAGAAATAGGCAGTTTAGTGTAGATTTTAAAGAATATTCCCCAAATTTGTTAAGAAAAATTCGTCAGGCATCGTATTTCAGATTTATAAGAATATTTACTAGGTTTATTAAGCACCCTGTGATCGTGTATGAGAATTGGAGGCTTATGATTCCTCCTGAAACAAACAAACAAGATCCTGTCATATAAATGTGTGTTTTTCGTGGCAATATTTTAAGGAGTCATTTACTTCCAATATTCTGACTACATCACAGTGTTTCTTAATTAGGCAGTGTAGATTTTTGTTAACAATATAGTGTAGTTATTTTTAATTAATGAAGTAAAGTAGTCATTTTTAAGAATATTGCTAAATATATTTTGGGGAAATTTTCTCTTGTTGGTGAATTGGAAGGTGTGTGACTCCTGCAAACTCTGCCAAGAAACAAATGCCCTCAATGGTACTAATAGGGGAAATGTTTCGTGGCATAGTTTGGAAGAATCAGTAGCCTTCCAATTCACCAACAAGAGAATCTCCCCTTAATTAAGTTATAGGAAAAGGATGAGCTATTAAATAGAATTGGTATTATATCACAATAAAAAGTGTTGTTTATTAGTGAGATAATGACTCAATGCCATCGTGTATGGTAAAATTTAATTCGTTTGGGGCTAGTCAAATTACACACACACACTTACATACACATACACAAACGCACACACACAGTCTCTCTCTCTCTCTGGATATGAATTTTTTTCATGAATCTATCTGAATTTCCATAAAAAAAAATTCAATATTAAATCATATTTGTTTAATTAATTTTGCTTTTTTTTTTTTTTTTTTTTTTTTTTTTTTTTTTTTTTACATCATTTATCATTATCTTTTCATTATTTTTAAATTTTCTTATTATTTTCTTTACCTTTTTTACATTATTTTTATTTATTTCATTTTTTTGGCAGGTGGTGTAAAGGAAGGTGTGGAAAGACGACAGAAGAAGTGGGTGGTGAGATCAACACTTACAGCGATACTCGTAGATATTGTCTTAAAGTCCAGCAGAGGTAAGTTGGGTTAGGGCAGATTAGTTTGGGTTAGGTTTGGCTTGGGTTGGGTTGGGTTAGGTTCGATTAGGTTTGGTTAGGTTTGGGTTGGGCTAGGCTGGGTTGGGTTGAGTTGGGTTGGGCTTGGTTAGGTTGGGTTGGGTTAGGTTAGGTTAGGTTAGGTTTGGTTTGGGTTGGGTTGGGTTGGGTTAGGCTTGATTAGGTTTTAGTTAGGTTCAGGTTGGGTTGGATTGAGTTAAGCTGAGTCAGGTGTGATTTGATTGGTCTTGCTTAGGTTAGCTAGGGTTAGGCTTGGTTGGGTTGCTTAGGTTAGGATAGGTTGGGTTTGATTTGGTTAGATTTAGTAGTCTCTTAAGAATATAATTGTTCTATATTTAGTTATCTTTTTGTTAAATTTATTATTATTATTATCTATTTCATTCATAGTTGTGTGCAATCATTTTTATTATACATTCATTGTATGTATGCACTCAATCATTCATTTACCTCTTCCTTCCATCCGTGTGCAGGGTGTGTAAATTCATCATGTGGAAGGCATACACATTCATTCATACGGTACATTCAATTGTATGCATTCATTTGTTTATTCATTCATTCCTTCATCTCTTGTTTCTTTCCGTGTACAGGATGTGTGTCAACGTGTGAGGCTGTGAGGGCTGTTCTCAAACGCCGTCCCGTATGCATCCAAAACCTCACCGTCAGGAAGATAAGGAAGAGGGTGGGGGACTCACTCACCCGTAACCCCCTCTTCACTTCCGCTCCTGCAATCTACAACCACGGCATCAGAAGACGGTACAGACTCTTGTCCCCCTCTCCCACGGTACCGTCTCCACAACAAAAACAGCAGCAACAACAAGTGAATTTCTATGCTAAATGAAAAGTTAAAAGATAATTTGAGATAAGAAATTGCTCTAAAATGGATAAAATTTCCCCACCCGTGATAGAAAAAAAGAGAGGGATGCAAGGACAAACATTGGTGGTGTATGTATATATATACGATGGTGGTGTTTTGCCGGTACGACGATGGTGTGTTGCCAGTACGATGATGGTGTTTTGCCGGTACGACGATGGTGTGTTGCCAGTATGATGATGGTGTGTTGCCGGTACGACGATTGTGTGTTGCCAGTACGACGATGGTGTGTTGCCAGTACGATGATGGTGTGTTGCCGTAATGACGATGGTGTGTTGCCAGTACGACGATGGTGTGTTGCCGTAATGACGATGGTGTGTTGCCAGTACGACGACTCCATAGCCAAACAACAACAACAACAACAACAGATCCATTGTACCCGCTACCACACCATCATCGTCGTCAAACACCACAAAGGTTTCAGCATACTGCCCAAAGAGAGAGAGAGAGAGAGAGAGAGAGAGAGAGAGAGAGAGAGAGAGAGAGAGAGAAAGAGAGAGAGAGAGACGCTGTGTTCGCTAAAAGTGAAGGCAACTGTACTGTACAAAAACTGGAAAGGTATATTATAATTATTATTATTATTATTATTATTATTGTTTTGTTTGCATGGTTTCCGTAATATTGATGACACATTAATTATATAGCAAGGCAAACGGTATAATATTTTGTAAGTTAGTATATAATTATTATCATATTAGATATAAATTATGACACAACAGGATATAGACTGTTGTTACTATTATTATTATTATTAATATTATTATTATTATTATTATTATCTTTACAATTATTATTATTATCATTACAATTGTTATTATCATTACAATTATTATTATTTTTATTATTATTATTCATTGTATTTTTGCATGTTTCCTGTCAGTTCATATTGAATTACTTTTTAAGTGAATTAGCCTTAAGGAGCCCCGTGATACAGTCCGAAAATTGGAGGTTAGAGAGTCCTTCAAACACTGCCACGAAACACACACACACACACACACACACACACACATTAATTAAAGGAGCTTGTGTATTTCGTAGCATTGTCAGGTGGAATCAGAAGTCTCCAATTCTTATGGGAGTAATACACTGCTGGTAAATATGGAGCAACTGATTCCTTCAAACTATTCCAAGCAACAGCACCTCACCATTATACTTGCCCATCTGGTTCTGTTTCCTGGCATATACTTTGGAGGAATCAAGTTACTCCAATGTAACAAAAGTATACTATCCCCTTAAACTGTAATTATACTGTATATAAATAATTATCAAACATTACAATATACAAATCTATATCATAATTTCACACACCATGAACTTATTTTGTATTGTAATTTTTGTAATCTTGTAATTTTTGTATTATTTTGTATTATTTGTGTTGCATGTTTAAATGGACAATAATTAAATAATATATTTCGGGTACATTGGAGCGCCTTGATTCCTCCAAACCATACCAAGGAAACAGGACCAAATTAACAAAAAATATATAATATGTATAAATGTCATGTTGCTTGGAAAAATAGTTTGGAGGACTCCAGATTTATCAACACTGTGCCTCCCTAAGTATATTTCTAAGTGTAAGTAATTTGTAAGTAAAGGCATATTTCTAGGTATAAATATTTTGCTAAGTATAAGTATATTTCTAAGTATAAGTGTATTTCTCAGTATAAGTATATTACTAGGTATATGTATATTTCTAACTATATGTATATTTCTAAGTATAAGTATATTTCTAAGTATAGGTATATTTCTAAGTATAAATATATTTCTAAGTATAAGTATATATCTAAGTATAGGTATATATCTAAGCATAAGTATATTTCAAAGTATAAATATATTTCTAATTATAAGTATAGCCTTCGTATAACAACATACAAGTGAGTATATCTTTAAGCTGTGATCGTGTATGGAAATTGGAGGCTTCTGATTCCTCCTGATTATACCACGAAAACAACCAAGCTCCAATTCCATATACAGAAGGTGTTTGTGTGTGTGTTACAAGGTGTGTGTGTGTGTGTGTGTTAAAAGGTGTGTGTGTGTGTGTGTGTGTGTGGTGGCAATATTTGTAGGACTCATTTACCAATTTTCTGACTTCATCACAGGGTCCATTAATTAAAGTGCATGTAGCATTTTTAATTATCTATTTATTTTATTATTATTATTATTATTATTATTATTAACTTGAGCCCTTTTATTATTATTATTATTATTATTATTATTAACTTGAGCCCTTTTATTATTATTATTATTATTATTATTTCTTTGTTTACCATGTCATATGCAAAATAAATTCCATCCATAGAAATGAATATTACTTTCTTTCAATTGCCTTGAGAGAGAGAGAGAGAGAGAGAGAGAGAGAGAGAGAGAGAGAGAGAGAGAGAGAGAGAGGTAATACTATATATAAATGAAAGACAGAAAAGGTCATACTATTTATATAATTAAGACAGAAAAGGTCATACTATATAAAAGAAAGACAGAAACCCATATAAATAATATAGTTGTTACCCATAAACTTAATTCAAATCTATTTTCTCTATATCCTGAAACGTCATAGAAAACTAACATCTAAAGGTCCAGGACTAACAATTATATATATATCGTATTAGCTCAGTTTAATTAATAATAATAATAATAATAACAGTAATAAAATGGTGATTATTAGATGATGTGAATTTAAGGACCCTGTGATGAAGTCAGAAAATTGGAGGTAAGAGTCCTTCAAATATTGACACGAAACACACACGCACACACACACACACGTGGTGTAGTGGTTAGCTCGCTCGGTTTACAACTGAGAGAAACCGGGTTCGAATCCCCAGTCGGGTGGAGGCAATTTGGGATTGTTTCCTTAAACGTTGTAACCTCTGTTCACCTAGCAGAGAATAGGTACGGGACGTAAAAGGCATCAAGTATGGGTTGAAGGTTATGTGTCAGAGTGGATACATATGTCATTAGCATAACAAGTGATTGTAACTTCATGGATGTTAGGGAGTAAAGTTAATAACAGGTGCACCAGAATATTAAGTAGAAATGGACTAAGAACACCACCTTGGGGAGTTCCTAATTCGAAGCCTTTGGTTGAACTGCAAGCATCTCTATATAGGGCACAAGCAGCTCTGTCACCAAGGTAGCCATTCAGCCATTTCAGCAGGTTCCCTTTCACACCAAAATCCACCAACTGATCGAGTATGATCTCTCCATTTGCAATATCAAATGCACTCTTAAGATCAATGAATGCTGTGACACTGGTGGGCGACAGGAGGGCATACAGCTCCATGAGGCAGTGAGGTGTACCCCACTGAGGCAGAAAACCATATAGCCTGGGTCACTGAGAGCTTTGATTGCAGACGGAACATTAGACGACACAGAAATATATGTTCAAAACCTTGCTGAAGAATGAGGTGAGAGGGGTGGGCCGAAATTTATCAGTGCCTGGTTTTGGTATGGGCACAATTATACTTTTTTGTCTAGGCCTGAGGTACATATCCCTTTTCAATGCACAGATTATAAAGTTTAGGTAATGGGTTACCTGGAACCTTCTGGAAAGTTCGTAGTACTGAATAGGTTATCCCATAGTAGTGGCGCCATATGCACCACTCCTTATTCCTTTGTACATTCCATGTGCTGGTACGCCACTCCTTACTCCTTTGTACTTTCCCTGGCCTCAGACAGCCACAGTCTGACGGTTACGCTAATCCTATCCCCTGAAACAGCTTAATCCTCTCTTGGGACAACAGCTGCCAGCCTCCTGCTTTCTCCCAGGTATGAGTCAAAGGGGTGCAGCACGCCAGGTGATGGCGCTGGGTCACTTGACCATGCCACATCCGGGAATCTGGAGTGAGTGAATAAAAGGGGCAGGTTTTGCCCAGATGAGACACTATCCAGTGAGCTACTATAGAAGAACCAGCCCCACTCCTGCCATCACCATACACCTGCATATACACATGTTCCCACTTTGACCATATGTGGTGCTCCTGCTCTACACCACTACAGACGCTCCACTGCAACTACCGACTCCCCACGACGCTGCACGACAGGCTGGCCTACCCTATATCTACATGTACTGCATTCCTGTGTATTACCAATAAACTGTACCAGGTATTCTGGAGTCTGTTCACCCGGGTAGAAATATAAGGGCTTCCTTAGTGTTTTACCATCTTCACCAGGGGCTCTTAATTAAGTCATAGGAAAAGGAAGAGTTATTAAAAAGAATTGTTATTATATCACAATGAAAAATGTTGTTCATTAGTGAGACAGTGACTCGATGCCTTCGTGTATGGTAGAATTTAATTCGTTTGGGGTTAGTCAAATTACACACACATATACATACACACACACACACACACACACACATTCTCTCTCTCTCTCTCTCTCTCTCTCTCTCTCTCTCTCTCTCTCTCTCTCTCTCTCTCTCTGGATATGAATTTTTTACTTGTATCTATCTGAATTTCCATTTTTTTTTCAATATTATTATATTTTTGTTTTCATTTTTTCATTATTTTTGTATTGTTTACATTTTGTTCACTATTTTTAAATATTTTTACATTATTTTTGTATCGTTTATCATTATCTTTTCATTGTTTTTAATTTTCTTCTTATTATTATTATTATTACCTTTTCTACATTATTATTTTTATTTCATTATTTTGGCAGGTGGTGTAAAGGAAGGTGTGAAAAGAAGTGGGTGGTGAGATCAACACTTATAGCGATACTCGTAAATATTGTCTCAAAGACCAGCAAAGGTAATTTAGGTAAGGGTAGATTAGGTTGGGTTAGGTTTGGTTAGGTGTGGGTTGGGTTGCGTTGGACTTGGCTAGGTTGCTTTGGGTTAGGTTTGGTTTGGGTTGTGTTAGGCTTGATTAGGTTTTAGTTAGGTTCTGGTGTGGTTGGGTTGGGTTAAGCTGAGTCAGGTTTGATTTGATTAGTCTTGGTTAGGTTAGGTAGGGTATCCAGGGTTAGGCTTGGTTGGGTTAGGTAGGGTTAGCTAGGATTAGGCTTGGTTGAGTTGGTTAGGATTGGTTGGGTTGGATTTGGTTAGATTTGGAAGTCTCTTAAGAATATAATTGTTCTATATTTAGTTATCTTTCTGTTAAATTTATCATTATTATTATTATTTACTTATTTCATACTTGTGTGCAATAATTTATTAATACATTCATTGTATTTATTATTATCATTCATTTATCTCTTCCTACCATCCGTGTGCGGGGTGTATAAATTCATTGTGTGGAAGGCATACACATTCATTCATACATTCAATTGTGTGCTTTCATTTATTTATTCATTCATTCATTGATTCCTTCATCTCTTGTTTCTTTCCATGTATAGGATGTGTGTCAACGTGTGAGGCTGTGAGGGCTGTTCTCAAACGCCGTCCCGTATGCATCCAAAACCTCACCGCCTGGAAGATAATGAAGAGGGTGGGGGACTCACTTACCCGTAACCCCCTCTTCACTCCCGCTCCTGCAATCTACAACCACGGCATCAGAAGAGGGTACAGACTCATGTCCACCTCACCCACGGTACCCTCTTCACAACAAAAACAGCAGCAACAACAACAAAACCAGGAGCAGCAACAACAACAACAACAACACGCCCTTGAAACTGGCACTTTAGGACCTCAGAGTGCCAAATCACAACCTGGCACTTTAGGAATTCCAAACGGTGCCACGTCACAACCTGGCACTTCACGACAACACAACGGTGCCACATTACAACCTGGCACTTCACGACAACACAACGGTGCCACATCACAACCTCAGAGTGCCACATTCCAATCTGGCACTTCAGGATTAAACAGTGGTGCCACATCACAAGTACACCTGCCAACATCACACGATACCACAACCACAACAAACACTTATAACAACCACCACCATCACGCCCACGGATACCACCCACAACATCACCCACACCAGTACCAAGACTCAGGGTGTGTTGTGCCGGAGTTTGCCCCGACGCTGTACTGTACAAATCTCACCAGTTTTACGAGCTAGAACGTGAGGGGCACTCGTTCTCGGAGGTGAGGTACGGGAAACATTGGAACGACAATTCTTCATGTTGGTACGACGATGGGACGCCCTATGGTGGTGGTGGTAGTAGTCGTGGGTGACACTGAAACTGAGACACACGCAACACACTCCCTGACAAACACATATGGTAACACAGGAAGTGAGACACACGCAACACACTCCCTGACAAACACATATGGTAACACTGAAACTGAAACACATGCAACACACTCCATGACAAACCACTGACGGCAACCTTATTTACATCAACCAGTCTCAAGGCACAAGAAATTTTGGCAACACTGCAACTGAGACAAAAAACCTCACTGTCAAATTCACAAGCACTGATAGCAACACTGGAGCAACCACAAACCACACTGTCAAACTCACAAACAATAACCAAACCACAAACACAGATAAAAATTACGTACTTACATTTCCTGACCATTACAAAACACGAACACAAACACGCACAACACACTTCAACAACACATGACAAACACAACAGAACCCCCTTTTCCTCCACCTCAACTTAATATCACCACCACCAACAACACAAACACACACAACACACTTCACCAACACATGACAAACACAGGCTCCTTTTAAATCTATCAAGGTGCATGGCACTCCTATCCCAGCATGGCACCCTACGTTATATGGCAACCAAGATCACTATGGCAACGAGACCTCTGAAAATATCACCCACTACACAAATTCCCAAGCCTATGTCAACTCAGGCTATACCAATCACACACATACACACCCAGGCTATGTCAATCACACACATACACACCCCGGCTTTATCAATCACACATATATTATACACACCCAGGCTATGTCAATCACACACAAAGACACCCAGGCTGTCAATCACACACAAAGACACCCAGGCTATGTCAATCACACATATGTTATTCCAGGCTATGTCAATCACACATATGCCAACCCAGGCCATGTTAACCACACATATGCCAACCCAGGCTATCAATCACACATATGTTATTTCAAGCTATGTTAACCATACATATGTTAACCACACATATGTCAACCACACGTATGCCAACCCCAACTATACCCGCCACACATATGCCAACCCCAACTATGCCCAACACAACTCAGGCAACCTTTGAGACACACACACACACACCTCTGAAGCCAACATCAGCACCCACTTCGCCCTTAAGAAAAAAAAAAAAAAAAAAAAAAAAATTATATATATATATATATATATATATATATATATATATATATATATATATATATATATATAAATTAAATGAAATAAATGAATGAAAGAAAGAAAAGAAAAGAAATACAATGTAATTCTATTTTTCTATGCTAATTGAAAAGTTAAGAGATAATTAGAGATAAGAAATTGCTCTAAAATGAATAACATTTCTTCACCCGTGATAGAAAACATTGGTGTGTTGCTGGTACGACGATGGGTTGTTGCTAGTACGATAATGGTGTGTTGCTGGTACGACGATGGTGTGTTGCCGGTACAATGATGGTGTGTTGCCAGTACGATAATGGTGTGTGGCCGGGACGACGGTGGTGTGTTGCTGGTACGATGATGGTGTGTTGCCGGGACGATGATGGTGTGTTGCCGGGACGATGATGGTGTGTTGCCAGTACGACGACTCCATACCCAAACAACAACAATGTAACAGTGGGGAGTCTCTTCACACGTGTGGAGACCCCACCCGACTGTCACCATAATGTACTCATGGGTCGTCCACCTCAGCTTGTGGAAATACCGGCCGGAAACTCTCATTTTTCAGTTGGGCTGGTATTACTTACCACCCACTCGCCGTCCTTGACTTTTGAGCTGGCGTCAGTCCACTTCTACACTTGACTGAACTTACCACTCTCGTCCTCTTGGGGAATTAATTAAGTTAATTACTCAAGGTTTAGAGCAAACTCTTGGACTTGTCTCTATTTACTGTAGTATATCAGATTACAGATTATACCAGACATCTTGTGTCTCTCTAAGATTATGTAGGAGGTGAATCTTCCCGCTTAGGGCAGGACTCCATCCTCCCTAGCGGTCTAGCCCAGGGCCAGGCTCCAAGTGCGCCTCTCTTCTCTTGATCCTTCCTCACGTACCACACCCCTTTCGTACGTGACAGATTGCAACGATGGTGTTGATAATGCTAGGCTTATATATGAAATATAGACATGTTAGATACAAGTTTATATAAAAATAATGTGAGTAAACATATGTTGTCCCTTTCTCTTCATACAAGATGACAATATGCAGTTGATTATAACATAGAGATTAACATGCAGATAATTACAGAGTGAAATCTAGCAATCAGTGGCTCAGCATGGAAACTTCCCATCATGCTGTCAGATCAGCACATTTCAAAGGATGTTGTGTCTGGTGTCTGGCTGAACTGCTTTCAGCCCTTACGGTATATTCCACCAACCATGGGTGTATCATGTATCGCGAACGTGAATACAGGCGTGGATACATTGCTCGGCCACGCTGAAACAACTGCGTCCCTGCAGTTCAAGATAGAATTAAAAATTACTTTTAAACAGCTATTAGCCTTCCTGATTATTAGATTGACTCCTGAAATGGTAACATATATATACATTACATATATAGGATGCAAACATATACAATTGTTGATGAAATAACATAAAAAAAAAAAAAATTGTCGTGCTCATGACTGATACAATGGATAAGCTATGAGATCTCCTTAAGTTAAATATTTATACATGGGATTAATATATGATACACATTCATACAATTCCTTAATCCTACATCCCTACAACTAACCCTGTAGTGTAGTACCTAGTTGTTGGGTTGTACCTTAAAATTATTTTTACTGTAGAGTTCATCTTTCTGAGGTTGAGATATCTTATCTAGTAAAGGAGCTATTATCACAATTCTGCTGAAAAAGATCCATACATGTCAACAAATACTTGAATCTCTGACGACTAGTAGGTAGCTGCAACACATCTATTGCAACCACATCCGAAGGCTTCACAGGAACTGGAAATGTTTGCAGAGGAGCTGGTGGTCACGTAGTCCCCTTATTTGTAGCACAAGACACACATTCCTTAATATGATTCTCTATGTCTTTACGCACCTTCATCCAGAAATACCGCGATCTAGCTTCTCCTAAACAAGCGTCCCTACCTTTATGACCTGCTTGAGGAGCATCATAAAGAAGCCTTAATACTGTTTCTATAAGAGACCCTGGCACTACTATTCTGTACTGTCCTTCCCCTTCAACTACAGTTACCTTATTGCGCATATTACCCTGAAGGATAAAATCTGTTGTTCACCGAGGCAACCCTGGAACCTCAATAATCTTCCCCTGACTCTAGAACAGTGGTTCTCAACCTGGGTGCCATGGACCCCAAGGGGTCCATGGCACGAATTTAGGGGGGGAATGGCGGGCTGTCACAAATTATACAATTCTTATGATCACAGAAAGCATATGATCACAGAAATCTATCAAATATAAGATAATTACGACTGTGAACTTTGTATTAAACTTAAATAAAGCAAGTGTTCTCTTCATCAACATTTTGTTTTTATTTTATTTAAACCTTTTTTTTTTTTTGGCGGGGTGGGATTTGGGAAAATATGCAGGGGAGCCACATGAATGTTGAAAATTCATGAAGGGGGGAATGGACTGAAAAAGGTTGAGAACCACCGCTCTAGAACATAAATTACCATCTTCCACATAGGGTCCATTCTCTGTGGGGATATTGTACTTAATGTGGTTACGGAGTTCACAGTCTGGCGACTTAGTGCATCTTCAACTACATTAATCTTACCCGGTACAAAAATGAAAGTAGGGTTGAACTCCAGAATAGTCAAGTGCCATCATGCTAACTTCCCAGGCATATTCTTCCCTTTGAACAACTCGAGGCATGGACGGTGATCAGTACAAACTGTAATAGAGTAATCAAATATAATAGGAAGGAAATGGTTCAAGTCCCATACTATGGCATATGCCTCCTGATGTGTGACTTACTAGAGAACTGATGTACTAAACTCCTATAGTACCCTGCTAATACCAGAAATGATTGGACATGATCTGCCTTGGTCGGTGTTGGAAGCTTTAAAATAGCCTTTATATTATACTGATTTACATGCATTCCCGATTCCTCTACTTCATGCCCCAAATATTTAATCTTTTGTTTCAGGAATTCGCACTTGCCACTTACTAAGTTTTAGTTCAAACCTGCAACTTCTACTTTAACATATCTGTCACAGTTTCGTCTACTATTTATCCTTGAGAATGGGGGAATCTATATGGTTTATCGAACTGGGTGGAGCCTCTCGCTTTAATATAATAATATATGAAGTTAAAACTGTACTATTCAATGGTTCTCCTGCAAGAGCTATAGCCTTTCTATACCCTTGAAATAATTGTAACAATTCTTCTTTCCCTTCTGAATTTTACCTTGACTTCTTAATTCTGATGAAAGAGATGCATCAATACAACCAACAACACTCACAACTGGTAGGTTATGCTTTGGCTCTAATACCATTCCATGGTATACAAGGAAATTACACAATTGACTGCCTGGCTTAACTTCAAAATCTACTCCTGTATTGTTTACCGCCAGTACCACAGTCTCACCCCCTGACTTTACTGTAGTTAAGGTAGACTCTAGCGACACCCCTTTTATCTTACATGTTTCCAACATGCATATCACATCAACTCCTTCTTTTACTCCTTTCAAACACACCGTGAACTGAATCATTTCTTGCGGTTGCAGCCTGTGACCATCAGGTACAACAGCAGTAACAACAGTCCAACGTGTGACTTCCTCCCTAGAAGTGTCACATAGTCTATCTTGTTTAGTGATCCCTTTTATTGACTTCTCCTCAGAGCCCTTTACATAACCTACCATTTTAATCTCCTTATCTGAGTATTGGGGTTGTGGAGTTGCCATACATAGATATGGTACATTCTCATGAACAATCAACTTTCACCTGGGTACACCTCAATCCTTTGTTCTGCCATGGTTGACAGGCCAAGCAACCCGCTTGCCATAGGATGAAATTTACTTACAATATAAAATGATGTAGCAAAACTTGAGCTACCCCGGAAATGAAGAGGCAACTTCACAACTCCAAGAACCTCCACAATAGTTCCTGATACCCCACTCAGTCGGTATTGTGGCTGTTGTAATGCATATTTCCTACCAGAATGATGTCTTCTAATATCTTGATAGGTTTCCTTTGATAATAGATTGACTACTGCCCAAGTATCAATTAAGAGTGCCCCCGGTACTCTCCCTATTGTCACATTTCCTACGGCTAAGTGGTTATTTCTACTAATCGCCGACACTATTGAGAAGTCTAAGTCTCTGGCATTTTCTCCCCATCCTCTGGTCATAATGCCTCATCCGACCCTGATCGCCGGATCCCCATACGTGACTTATCCCTTTCCTGTAGGGCACATACTACTACTACACAGCTTGCCGTTGCATAACTAGACCATTTATTCTGTCCGGGAGACACCTAACTTCTTTCTGGATGGTAACTATCCTGATGTGAATAGTGGAACACTCTACCACGTCCTCTAACCTGGCCTCAACGAGCCCCCATATATGCTAGGGCTGTCCTGTCTCGTACCTGTTAATATCTAGGTAAGCTAGTTTGAGAGATCATGTGAGGTACAGTCGGCGGCAGAAGTCCTGTCGCATCACCTGCTTCACCGAGACATGCAGTGTTCATGGACTCGAGAAATACGCACGTTTTCTACACATAATAATCTCGAGTCTATGAACATCGCGTGCCTCGATGAAGCAAGTGAGGCGACAGGACTTTTGCCGCCGACTGTACATGGTGTATGACTCACTACCCATGTAAGTATTACATGTAGGTATTATATATGTAGTTTAACCGGTACAATGATCGGCCACAACCATCCTTCGCCCTCGAAGGAATATTACATACATACATAAATATATATATATATTATTGGTAATACATGCAGTCTGTAGATAGTTTTATATTATTATTTCTACAGAGAATAAGGATTATTACATGTACAATATATATTTATTAAATACATCCTGTCGAAATGTGTAAGAATGTGTAATTAACCTATACATTTGTATCCACATTACCTTTGATCACTTGTCTCTGTCTTTCACGAACAGACAATTGTCGGTACCTAGCATACACCTTCCGTATACACCAGCTGAAGACAATAGTACAAACAATTAAAGTGAGTGCAGGAATAACATGGAGAGGAAATACAACTTCTTTTGATAGATGCATAGGTAACAAATCATCTAGTGTTTATATGTTCTGTAACACAGGGTTTCGGTTCTTTTGATCTACCAGGATATTCCCAGTGCTCCCAACCAAAACCCTCAGGTGGCAGGGTATAGTGCAGAAAAACTAAGGTTAAAAGATAAAAGACCCAGTGATTTATTATTTTGAGACCAATCAAGTTACATATATAACAATAAATGATGAAAAAAAAACAATATATATATATATATATATATATATATATATATATATATATATATATATATATATATATATATATATATATATATATATATATATATATATATAATTATTACAATGACAAAGCTTTTACAAAAGAAAAAAAAATAAAGGTTTGATTAATACTGTACTGTATTAACTAAAATTTACCCAATAGATTTAATACAATTATTTCAAATACTACCTTCCCCTTACTCTACTCCAAACTTTAATATTACAAAACAAATTAGATTAGAACACAGGCTTGCACCTTGACACTATACAAAAATAGAAATGATTTGGACTAGAGACCAGAAATTTTCTTAGTTTTCCACAATTAGGTACGTACAGTTAATGGAGCACACCACTGGAGACCGAACTCCCAATTACTATACCACCCCCTGCCAATTGTGAATGGACCTAGACTTCACACTCACAATCGCCTACCGTAGGAGTCAGTTTCCAGAAGAGTTGCTTACAGGATTGTACACCTGCCATACACGTGGCATTACCAAAAACAAGACACAGGTCAACTAGGGCTTTTACCAAATAGCATTGCACAAGTAGTGGCTTACCAAAAATAATACTGCACAACTAGTGCTTTACCAAAAACAACACTGGCCAACTACTACTTTACCAAAAATAATACTCTTATGCCTGACACACTAATACCTAAGCCAGTTCACCAACAGATTAGGCAAGTTCCCATGTGGACAATACGGCATCACAAGCTGCTCGGGTCGAGAAAGAAGAGTCAAGAATTTATTTAAAATAAATTATTACACTACCTGACTGAACCCATAAGATATAAAAATAATTACTCACCAAGATAGCCTCTACAACACCTCAACACAGAGGCAGGAATTTATTACTGTACTCTTTAAAGTCTTAACTTGGAACAAATATTCGTAACCTCAATATCACACGTTACCTGCTCGGGTCGAGAAAGAAGAGTGAAGAAAAAACAGCTGTCTACCCTCCTCCTTTCTCGCTAGACCAGGTGGGAAAGATGCCACACACTTCCAGATTAATAAATCTTTATGACAACTTTAAATTTACACTCAACAGATTATTCAATGAAACCTGGTTATCATAAGCCTTACGCATAAAATAAGATTCAATCTTAATTATATCCCCATCATCATATCACAATATTACAACCTCTGTCGTCACTTCCGGTCCAATGTTTATGTGATTTTGGGAACGAGATTATCACAATTGCCCCATCGACAATGTTACCAACACCCAAAAGTAAGTTTCAGAATGCAGGCGAAAATAAGGGGAAGAAAGGTAAGATTATTCTTATTAAAAATATTTACACCCATGGTCATTCCTCTTCCGTCGCAAGCTTCATCTCCTAAGGTGAAACAACTTAAGAATTAAATATTAGAAAAATAACAGGAGTGTTACAGTTCCATATATGATATAATGCGTTTATGGAACCATTGATAGAGACTGCTGTAAATGATATCCAGTCTTCCTACGAACCTTGCATAGGATTAGCTACATGTCGGAAGACTTCTAGTATCTTACGATTTGCTCTTTCTGTTTAACCATTGCTAGCTGGATGATATGCTGTTATGAAAGTCTGTTTTATATGATATTGATCACATATGTTACGTAACAAACTATTAGAAAATTCTTTACCATTGTCCGTTAGTATCATCTTAGGTGTAGTGTACTGGCAAAGTAAGTTAGTTACGAGCTTGTGTGCAACCTCTTCTGCTGTCACATAATGTGAGAAATGGTCTACACTTACAAGACAATATTTGGAGCCTTGATGACTCATTGGTAAGCTTAGTATATCTATACCAACTACATCCCATGGTTGTTCAGGTATAGGGTAATTTAAAAGAAGGGCTGGACCCATGGTATTACCTTTATGAGCATGGCATGATTCACAATTCTTGATATGTTTCTCCACGTCTGCACGAAGAGTGATCCAGTAATATTTAAGTCTAGTTTCTGTTATACAGCGATCCCTTCCCGGATGTTCGGCTTATGGATGGTTATGCATTAGTGTAAGGGAAACTCTAATTGTTCAAGTAGCTATTTAAGCTAAACGACTGTGTACCTGTCAGTGAACCCCCCCCCCCCCCCCCACCCCTTCTATGGTTAGTAAGAGTATATCGTAGGAACGAAGCAAGTTCAAGTTTTCGTTGTGGAGTTTGTATAATTTTTCCACTGCTTCTTTACGATTCATTCTTCTAACTCAGCTTGTTCAGTACTCAGTTAGAGTCTCGAGACGTTTCTGGAAAGTATATAAGGAGGGAAGTAGAGCCTTCACTTCACTCTACTTTCAGACGTCGTCTAGAGTGGGAACTCAGGATCCTACACCTGTCGAGGGCCGGACCGGTGAGGCATCCCTTCAACCCAATTGATGTTTGTACCACTTCCCTTGACATCCCTGTGACCCGTAGCGGTGGGTGCCGGGCACACGACTACGACTACTCCAGTTCCCAGTTGTGCCTCTAGGAATAGGACTAAGTCCTTTATACTACATACTAGCCGGATGTATGTACCAGGAGTGTAATGGGTTGAAACCGTGGAAACTTTAATTTGTGTCTGATAAATATGTGTGTAAATAAATGTACAGGTTTTTGTCTGTGTTTGATCTTCCCCTTGTGAGAGTGAGAGAATATCACCACCATCGTTCCTTCACAAGTGGCGACCTCGCCAGGATTCTCTCGCTTTGCACATTTGGAGGCTGATAACTCTGACAGAGCCTTGCATTTACTTGTTTAGAAGTCCGATATAGACAGATCGGGCTTGTCACTGTCCTTGGGGCCCGGAAGTGACAAACATCCTCTAGATTTTAATTGGTAGGGTGACAGGCTACATTAACCCTTGGTCTAGTAGGATACTGACATTGATTTTTGTAGAGTCCTTTATTTTCTTTATAATTTCTTGATTATGGATCCTACAATTGAAGCTCTAAAGGCTGAGGCCGAATGTATAGGACTTGCTGGATCCGATATAGCTAATTATATACTCAATGCTCAAAAATATGCCCGCGAAGAGAGGGCTAGGGAAAGAGAGGAAAGGGTGGCCAAAGAAGAAAGAGAGGCAAGAGAAGCAGAAAGAGAGGCAAGAGAAGCAGAACGGAAACACGAACTAGAATTAGCTAAAATTAAGGCATCTAATGATAAGTCCCATGTAAGTCATGATTTTGCAGGTAGACCAACCTTGCCCGTGTATCACGAAGGTGAAGATATTGGTTCATATTTAGTTAGGTTTGAAAGAATAGCCAAATTGTTAAACATTGAGGAGGCAACTTATGCTGCTAGATTAAGTAGTGTGTTAACAGGTAAATGTGTAGATATATACACCAGTCTTTCTGATGATATAACCGATGATTATAATCTTTTAAAAAAGGCACTATTGGTGGGTTTTCATAAAACACCTGATGTATACAGACAGGATTTCAGATCAGCTCGAATTAAGGAAGATGAAACATACGAGCTTTTTGCCATAAAGTTAGGTCGTCTGTTTGACCAATGGATAGAAGGTTGTAAGGTGGAGAAAGATTACCAGTCTTTAAGGTCTCATATGATTTTAGATCAACTATTCTCTGCTGTTTCCCCAGAATTACGGATTTATTTGAAAGAGAACGGGGTGCGGGATTTAACGAATGCAGTCACACTAGCTGATAATTGGAGCTCCGCCCATCGAACACATTCACGTTCTTCATTTTTAAAGAGTAAGCCCAGAAAGAGTGAAAAGAATCAATCACCTCCCCCCGAGCATACCTCGCAATATCATGGTAAGTCCTTTCTGACTCCTCGTAAAGCTGATTTTAGGAATGTGACTTGTCATGGGTGTGGAGATAAGGGACATATACGTCCCAACTGTCCTAAGAACCCCCTCAGGTTTAAAGGTAACGATTCTCAACCTCAGCAACTTCAGATAGGATTTTGCCTTGAAGATCGGAACAACTATGCAAAATATATGACTACTGGTACAGTTAACGGAGCCAAGGTATCCACTATACTTAGAGACACCGGTTGTTCTGGCATCATTGTGTCTGAAGATGTTCTTCCTGATGTTGATGTGTCTGGTTGCAAGATGGTAAGAGTATCTGATTATTTAGGTAGAGTCGATATGTTCCCTAAAGTCAAATGCTATCTTCGTTGCCCTTATTTTGACGGATGGACTGATGCAATTAGGGCCCCTATAAAATTCTGTAGTGTTTTAGTGGGGAATGCTCCAGGATTAAAAGGGATAGAGGAAGGTCAGTCGTTGGATAGGGTACCTATTCCTTCCCAACTTACTCATAATTTTTATAAAGTTCAGGGTAAAGCAAGTTTTGATGAAGGAATAGATAGAGCCCAAGTGGTTCAGACTAGGTCCTCAAAATCCAGGAAGCTTCATCCCCTTGTGACTCCCTCTGTTGAACCATTAAGGATTAACCCTAATCAATTTGCAGATCTTCAACAGAGTTGTACAACACTGACTTCTATTTGGGATAAAAGCAGGTCTGGTACAGTAGAAGAGACCCCGAGCTGGGAACATGTTTAGGTACGAAGTTATTGATGGCCTTTTGTATCGGAAGTGTATACAGTCCAAGAATCTAGGTATAATAGGTAAGCTTGCATTAATTGTTCCTCTAGACTTGTAGGAAGGCAGTCCTTTCCACAGCTCATGAGTGTCTTCTCGCAGGGCATTTCTCGCACAGGAAGACAGAAGCTCGTATTAAGGAACATTTTCACTGGCCAGGTATCTCCTCTGATATTAGGGATTATTGTCGATCTTGTGATAAATGTCAAAGGTTGTCCCAGAAAGGTCGAGTAAAGCCTGTACCACTTAAACCCATGCCCATCTTGACAGAACCTTTCTCTAGGATAGCCATAGACCTAGTGGGTCCTTTAAATCCACCATCATCTGAAGGACATAGGTACATTCTTACGTTAATAGATTTTGCCACTGGATTCCCAGAGGCTATGCCCCTCAAGGACATATATTCTATTGCTGTAGCAGAGGCATTAATATCCATCTTTTCTAGAGTAGGAATTCCACAGGAAATACTCTCGGATAATGGAACTCAATTTAAGTCAGATTTGATGAAAGAATTACACAGGTTGTTAGGTGTGAAACCCCTATTTACCACTCCTTTTGACCCGAGCGGGAACGGGAGAATCGAGAGATTTCACTCTACTATGAAGTCTTCTCTTAGGAAAGTATGTGAGGATAAACCAAAGGAGTGGCATCGGTACCTGTCTCCTTTGATGTTTGCCATGAGAGAAATGCCAAGTGATCGGACAGGGTTCTCGGTGTTCGAATTATTATACGGTAGACAGGTGAGAGGACCCATGACTGTTTTGAGAGATCTTTGGGAAGATAAAAACGTGCAGAGTGATGATAGGTCTATGTGTCAATATGTAATAGAATTGAGGAAAAAGCTTGAAAATTGTGCCAAAATTGCGGCGCAAAGTGCTGATATTAGTGCTCAAAAGTTTAAATCATATTTTGATGTAAAATCACAGGATAGAAAGTTTAACCCTGGAGACGAAGTGCTTGTCTTGTTACCTGACGACAGGCGTAAATTACTTATGGCTTGGAAGGGACCATACAAGGTATTGGAATGTAAGAATAAGGTAAATTATCTCATAGAGGAGGAAGGTAAACCAAAGTTATATCATGCCAATCTTTTAAAACGGTACTACCGTAGAGCCCAAGTTTCTTTGGCACATGTAATGGATGAGGTGGCAGAGTTACATTTCGAAGACCAACCTTTAGTCGCTCAGGTATGTATGGATGAGAAAGATGACTCTGGTTCTAATCTGGAGGATTTTTTTCAAACCCCTAGCACATCTTCTGAGACTTCAGACCCAGAAATTTGTAGTAATTTAACCTCAGAGCAGAATGAAGACCTTAATCAGGTCATTAATGAGTATAAAGATGTATTTTCAGATAAACCTGGTTGTACTACTACCATTTTCCATGACATTACTCTTTGTACTACTGAACGACTAAAGCCCAAACTATATTCACTACCTGTTCACTTACAGCCCCATTTTGAAGAGGAAATTGAGTCACTCCTAAGTCAAGGAATAATCCAACCCTCTCAGTCACCACATTCATCGCCAGTAGTTATGGTTAAGAAACCTGATGGCAAGTATAGGATGGCCATTGATTACAGAGTATTAAATGCTGTTACTGAGTTTCATGCAGAACCAATGTGCAAACTTGAGGATGACCTTCATAAGTTTTCTGGGGCTAATTTCTTTTCTGAATTAGACTTGACCAAGGCGTATTACCAAGTTCCACTTTCAGACGGAGCTAAACCATTAACTGATTTTCCAACTAACATGGGTTTGATGGAATTTTGTCGCATGCCCTTTGGTCTAGTCACAGCTTGTGCTACATACATCAGATTGATGCGCCTTGTTTTGGCGAGATTGGAGAATGTTTCATTCTATTTTGATAATATTTTAATCTACACAGACACCTGGGAAAGACATGTTAATGTTCTACTGGCTGTTTTGCAACGTCTTCGTGAACACAAGTTAACAGTAAATCCAGTAAAATGTAGGTTTGGTTTTAAATCCATGCAATATTTAGGCTTCTTCATAGACGGGCAGACCATAAGACCTATTAATGACAAGGTTCAGGCCATAATCACGAGTCTCGCTCCAGAACAGAGGGGGTGTGGACGTACTCGTGGCGCTCTGCCTCCATTCTCGTTTGTGTTGTTGTTTGTGTTGTTTTGGAGCTCTTGTTTGTATTTTTTGTGTTGTTTGTGAGTTCTTGTTTGTGTGTTGTTGTTTCTGTGGTGTTGTTTGTCTGTTGTGGTTCTGTGTATAGTTTTGTTGTGATTGTCTGTGTGTGTGTGGGTGTGTGTGTGTGTGTCCCTGGCTGATTAAGTGTTTAGTTGTTTGTGTTGTTGTTTGCTTTCCATCTAGGCCTTGCCTGGCCTGATGGAGAGTGCGGATTCCTGCTTGGAGGCCGACTTGGCAATGTCGGAGGAAGACGAGTCTCCAATTGAGGATCACTGGCCTGAGCTGCCTTCTCGCAACCCTCCCCCCCTCTCCTCGGTCACTCCGCAGCTCAGGTTGCAGCCGTCCACCTCCTCAACCTCTACCAAGCGACCTGTTGATGCCTCGTCCGACTCCTCGCAGGATTCCGATGGTGTGGACTGTTTGCCTCCAGCTGCCAAGACTGCCAAGGGTGCTTCAGCTGTGCACGACGTACCTTCTCTGCCTCACCCTGGTGTTTCTTCTTTGTATACCAACTCCTTGCCCTCGTCCAACCTTCCTGCTTTTGCCCCGAGAGATGCCTATGTCAAACTCTCCTTCTCTGGAAACCCATCTACGGACACAAAGCTGCGTTGGTTGTCTGATGTCAACAGGGCCTTCCAGTTGCAGCGTGAACTGGCTGAAGTCAAGATGGCTGCTGTCACCTCACGGTTTGTCTACATCTCTAGGAAGCGTCAGGACATCATTGATAGAGTGAAGGTTGGTGAATTTTTATCTCTGCCTCTCATTCTTGAAGACTCACCTGAGAGGCCTCGTAAGTTCCCCAGCTACATCCTCACCCGTTTTCCTATTGATGTTGACCCGAAACTTGCCAAAGGATACCCTGGTGTGTACTTTGCCCGTCGTTTTTTCCAAGATGGTTCCCCCATTAGCCGTATTGTTGTTGTCTGGAGTCAACCCGATCCACCTCCAAATGAGATTTCCTTTGATTTCCTCCCTTGTCTTCCACCGTGTGAGGTGAGGAAACTTCATAATGACCAGCCTTGGTGCTACAGGTGCTGGGGAGTTGGGCATATCTCCCGGTACTGTTCTGCCAGGCCGAAATGTGCATGGTGTGCGGCCGACCATGATTCCAAGACGTGTCCTGTCAGGGGTGAACCATCACGTCCTGCTGCCTCCACCTCTGAGCCTTCACCTCCTGAAGATACGTCTCGATGGAAGTGTCCACGATGCCTTCAGCCAGGGGTTAACGTGTGGCATGGATGTACTCGACGTCAGGTCCAGGCTCGTGTCTCTACTATTGCTCCGCCTCCACCACCACCACCACCACCACCACCACCTCCCCAGTCTGCTCCTCCTACCAGCCCTGCCTCACCTCCAGACCTGGCCCTCCGCAAGTCTGTTGCTACCCTCATGGCACGATGTACGGCTCTCGAAAACCGCTTTTCTGCCCTTGAAGCCAGGATTGATGGGCTGGTTGCCGCTCAGGCTGCCAATGACTCCAAACTCTCCACCTTGGTCGAGGCTCAGCAGGCCATCATCTCAACTGTCACTATCCTTACCGAAAAGATGGATACTGTTGCATCTCGCCTTGAAAAGCTTTTCGAGTCAGTCCCTTCTCCTGGTCCATCTTCTTCTCCAGGTCGCTCATCTGCCCCCACTCACCGGACTTCTACCTCCAAATACAGAGTTCGCTAGTGATTGCCAGCTGGATGTCATCTCCTGGAATGTATGTGGTATCACCAGTTATGCTAAGCTCACTCAACTCAAGGCCTATGTTTTTCGTCATCATCCCAGTGTTATTTTTCTCCAGGAAGCATTTCCAGGACGGCCGCTCGCTGCTGGGCAAGCTCCTCCTCTCTCAGGTTATGTGCCATATGTTCATCTGGTAAGGAATGGTCTCCTGACTTACATACATAGCTCCTTGCCACATCGCCTTCTCCGTACCTCCACTGATCCTGACATGACCTTTCAGCTATTTGAGGTTCTACCTGGGAATGGAGTACTCCAACTATGTAATGTCTATTCTGCCCCAGCTAGACTCACTCTTGAGGCTCTTCCTTCTCCAACAGTGCGTGGTATGGTGTATATGGGAGATTTTAATGCTCGGCATTCTGATTTGGGTGATGGTTCTGGCTCTATTAATCGTAATGGTGTTCGTCTCCTTTCATACATCCGCAAGCATCATCTGACACACTGGGACACTGGCGGTGCCACTCATTGCCGGGGAGGTACTCTGGATTACATCCTCTCGTCTGGCCTGATAGCATCTCAGGTCCAGTGCTCCTCTGTGCCAGACTTATTCTCTGATCACATTGCTCTTCGGTTTCATTATTCTCTAACTGCTGGGTCAGGTGCTTCAGCCACTCGTTTGCGTATTGCTGTGCCCCCTAAATATTGCCCGACCTACATCTTATTTATGGCCCATGTATTCCCTACATTTGACATATCATCAGCTGAACAGTTGTACTCTGATCTTGTATCTGCTACTCATGACTTTTATAGGCTATACGTCTCCCGGCCACACCTCCAGCATCGCCATACTGCCCACTCCTGGACGCTGGATGCACGTATACAGGAGGCAAAGGAGGAGGCTGAACGTGATGGCCTATTGTTTCAAGCCAACCCAACCCCTGACCTACTCCATCGTTACCAGATGTCTAGGGACGCTTTAGTTGCCCTGCAGGATTGTGCTCACACTGAGTCTTGGCAGCGGTTCACGGACAGCATCAACCAGCAAACAAGTGTGGCTTCTATGTGGCACCTCATCCGTCGGGTTGTTAAAAAGACACCGGCCACTGCTCGTCATCACACTCCTGCCGACTATGCCAAACAACTTGTCGATGCCTGGTCAGAACAATCTACCCCAGCCAGTCTACCCAGCCACATACAAGATGCACTCGCTTCCCGTGCTGCTGTCCATCGGCTACGTCTAATGTCTGCTCTGTTACAAGATGATGACGATGATGCAGAGGAGATACCTGAGGAGGAGTTGCGCCGTGCTCTCTCTCGGGGTAAAGCTTCTTCCCCTGGTGATGATGGTATTACTTATGCTGTGCTGCGTCTACTTCAACAAGTTCCTGGGAACCCTCTACTTCGACTGTACAATCTTTGTCTTCGTGACGGTTGTGTACCACAAGCCTGGACCAGCAGCACAATAATACCCATCCCTAAGCCCGGCACTGCGAAGTTCAGGCCTATTTCCCTTACTTCCTGTTTCTGTAAGGTTATGGAGAGAATCTTACTCAATCGTCTCATGTACAGACTGCAGGATCGCCTTTCTCCATGGCTGTTTGGTTTCCTTCCCCAGCGGAGCACACATCACTGCCTAGTCGACCTGTACTCTCGCCTTTCCAGGGACAGTGTGGTGGCCTTCATTGACCTTCGAAGTGCCTTCGATGTTGCTAATAGAGACGTCATTTTGGATCAACTGGTTGACTTTGGGATAAAGGGTAATCTATTACGGTGGATTCGGGGCTACCTGAGTAACAGGACCTCCCGTGTGTTTTTCAGTGGTGCACTCAGTCCTTTGCACAGTTTTCATCTTGGTACGCCTCAAGGTGGTGTTCTCAGCCCATTGTTATTTAATATTCTGATGCATCGGTTGCTCACTTCTCTCCCTGATATACCTGGAACTACAATTACATGCTATGCTGATGATATCTGTGTTCATTCTACCTCACCAAGGGATCTCCAGCGGTTTCTTGACTCCTTCTCTGTGGTCTCCTCTCACTGTGGCATTATTGTCTCCCCAGATAAGAGCAGAATATTCACCTGCCGCCTTCCTCAAGCTCAGCCAGTGTTTACCATTGGAGGGACTGTCATTCCCATGTGTTCCCAGTACTGCTACCTGGGTGCGCCAGTCAATATTTGGCCGATTGTCCCTGCCAGACCTCAAGACCATCCCATTTTCCAGGACTTATTGAGTCGTCTCCAGCGCCGACTTACACCACTTCAATGGCTATCTAACAACTCCTCGGGCATCTCCATCCCAGTAGCCAGAACCATCTATATTGCTTTTATCCGTTCAGTTGTTGATTACCTCTCCCCTTCTTTGATTCAACTTCCTAGGGCTACTCTGGAAACTTTAGAAAAATTTCAGAATAGAGCAATGAGAATAATTCTCGGCTGTCCAATGTCGACCAGGATAGTGAACATGCAGCGTGAGTTGCGTCTTCCCCCATTAATCGAGAGAATTTATTGTAATGTTACTGGCTTCACTGTCAAGTGCCTCCATTTCCCACATCTTTCACCCCATTACTCTCAGTTAGTCAGGACTTCTCTTAGACCAAACTACACGGTCCCTCCCATACTGCCTGCTGGACGTACTCTTATAAGGTCTGTTTCCTCTGTGCTCTGTGGTCTTAATATAGATATAATGGTTGCAGACGTACCCCCAGGGCCCCCTCCATGGATGCTACCAACACCTGATGTGAGCTTTACACCTACTTCCAAGTTGGAGCTTCCTTCTCTACAGCGGCAGTTGGCTCTAGAACACATAGAAACAGTGACTTCCTCCATCACAGATCCATACTGCCTCTACACTGATGGCTCATTGCAGGTGGATGGTGCAGCAGGTTGTGCTGTTTTCTCGCCTGACCTGGAGTCACCTCCAGGGGGCTGGGTTGGCCGTTGTCTCTGTAACCACTCTAGCTCAACATTATGTGAACTGTATGGCATTCTGGATGCTGTTAGTGTTGTTTGTCAACGTGGAGTGAATGCTGCCATTTTTTGTGACTCCAAACCTGCCCTTCATTCCCTCTCTGTTCAGCAGATTTTATCGTTTTTGGCCTTATTGCGTCATCGTAAATTGACTGTCAAATTTTTATGGGTGCCATCCCATGTAGGCAGTTGACAGACTCGCAAAGGAAGCCTGCCATCTGCCTCCTCGTGGTGCTGGACGTCCTCTCTCCCTGACATGTTACCTCTCTAAAGTCCGCTCCGCCGCTCTCCTCCCTGTACGGCGACGCAGGGATGCAGAGAGGCCCTTCAGCATCTCCATCACCCATTACGAGTCTGTATGCCGTCACAAATATTCCTACCGTCGTCGAGGCCTCATGGTTCGGAGGCACAATGTAGTCTCTGCTCGTTTGAGGCTTGGTTACCGGCCACCGTGGCAGGTTGCTGGGATGCAGGGTGAGCCTCCCTTCACTGAGTGTCGCTTGTGTCGAGCGCCTCGTGCTAACACTATAGAGCACTATTGCCTAGCCTGCCCCACTGTCCGACACTTGCTGCCCCAGGGCCTGCCACTTGATGTGGTTTGTCGACACCTGCTGAACCACCAGGTTCTGGAGGAACTTCTGGTGCGCCACCCTCGTTTTGGTGGATTTAAGTAGGTCATGATGTAAATATTTGTCTGTATGCTTGTGCTTCATTTTGTTATGTTTTCGTGATGTGTGTGTGTGTGCGCATGTGTGTGTGCTTGTGTGTGTGTGTGTGGTCATTGGGTTCTTGTGAGTCCCGCCTACCCTTGTGTACTGTTGTCTGCCTATTGACTGACGCTACGGCGCAATGAATTAAAAAAAAAAAAAAAAAAAAAAAAAAAAAAAAAAAAAAAAGCCATAATCAAAACTTTTCCTCCCCAAACTAAGAAAACTCTGAGGTCATTCTTAGGTTTGGTATCATTTTATCGAAGCTTCATTAATCATGCTTCCTCTCTAATGTCCCCCTTGTCAGATATGTTAAAGAAAGGGACAAAAGAGTCCTTAGAATGGACGACAGAAGCAAATGATTGCTTCGTAAATCTTAAGACTGTTTTAGCCACTGGCCCAATTCTAAAACTCCCCGACCTTTCAGTTCCCTTTGTCCTTCGAACTGATTCCTCAGGTTATGGGTTAGGAGCTGTTTTGCTCCAATATAAAGACGATACGCCCTTCCCAGTTGCCTACGCCAGTAGAAAACTCCTGGACAGAGAAAGTAGATATTCTACGATTGAAAGAGAATGTTTAGCTATAGTGTTCGGAGTTAACAGGTTTAAATATTACTTGCTAGGCACTGAATTCTTGCTAGAAATAGACCATAAGCCTTTAGTATATTTGAGGAATTTTAAAGGAAATAATGACAGATTGCTAAGATGGGCCTTGAGCTTACAATCCTTTAGATTCAGACTTGTACATGTCCCAGGGAAAGACAATATTGGAGCGGATTTTTTGAGTCGGGCCATTGGTTAACTATAATGGTACTTTTGTGTAAGATAATGTTTATCTTATAAGTTGGATGTTTCTCGATATGAATGTTTAAAATGTTAACTTGGGGTATTATGAATGTTTAATATATAGCCTGGGGTATCTATCCTACTAGATAGATACTTTAAGGGAGAGCCATGTAAGGGAAACTCTAATTGTTCAAGTAGCTATTTAAGCTAAACGACTGTGTACCTGTCAGTGAACCCCCCCCTCCCCTTCTATGGTTAGTAAGAGTATATCGTAGGAACGAAGCAAGTTCAAGTTTTCGTTGTGGAGTTTGTATAATTTTTCCACTGCTTCTTTACGATTCATTCTTCTAACTCAGCTTGTTCAGTACTCAGTTAGAGTCTCGAGACGTTTCTGGAAAGTATATAAGGAGGGAAGTGGAGCCTTCACTTCATGTAATGTAACATCGGACATTTTTGTCCAAGAGAACGGGGTGCCACAGGGAAGCGTGCTTAGTCCAACACTTTTTAACATCATGATCAATGATATTCTGTCATCAGCTCTAGTTCCCAGGAATCTTAAATACTCGTTGTATGCTGATGATTGTGCAATGTGGCACTCGTCACGTAATGCACAGTTTTCAGTAGGACGGATTCAAGCAGCGCTTGATTCTGTCCACCAATGGGCCTTACAGTGGGGCTTTAAGTTTTCCGTTCCTAAGTGTACCGGAGTAATTTTCAGTAAACGTAGAGTACCTCAAATTAACGTAACGTTAGATGGCCAACCGGTACCATTTCATAATTCTGTTAAATTTTTAGGAATTCATTTTGACCAAAGATTAAATTTTACACATCATGTTAATAATTTGCTTGTCCGTTGTGAAAAACCTTTAAATGTCCTTAAGTACCTATCAGGTACCACATGGGGAGCCGACAGGAAATCTTTATTAATGGTGTATAAGACCCTTATTCGTACAAAGCTAGACTATGGCTCACAGGTGTATGGGTCGGCATCAGATACAACACTAGGAAGATTGGATGTGTACCAGAATAAATGTTTACGTGTGTGTTTGGGAGCTCTGAAGTGTACACGTGTAGCTAGGATGGAGGTGGAGGCGAACATACCTCCTCTCCGACTTCGACGGGATCAACTCGCCATCAACACCGCCATGTCCACCATCCGGAAGTCGGAGATCGGTAACGTAGCCAGTGCCTCCCTTCAACAACATCACTACCTTCACCACGGGAGACGGAGGCCACTGGCTGTGCGCCTCCACCAGCTAGAACAACAACTTCAAATAGACCTCGGGGACTGCGACAAATTTACCATCAGCAAGATACCACCGTGGGAGACACCCAACTTCGGCGTCAACACATCGTGGTTACCATCATCGAAAGAAAAGGCGCCGGAGTTGGAGATACACCACCTGTTTGGTGGTATCATCCGCAGTCACCTGGGGTCTCATCACGTGTACACTGACGGCTCCAAGTCAGATGAAAGTGTGGGTGCGAGTGTATGGTCGAGTGAATGTGAAATTAGGTACAGATTGCCGATACATACATCTGTGTTTACAGCTGAACTTTTTGCTATAGACAAAGCCATAGACTATGCACTAAATTCTCGTTATAATTCAATAGTCATTTTCTCAGACTCCAAGTCAGCCCTTCAGGCAATTAACTCAGGTCAAACTATTTCTAATGAAATCCAGGGTCGCATCATTAATAAGTTGCACTTATGCAACAAGTCCTTCACTCTGATCTGGGTGCCCGGGCATTGTCGTATTTATGGCAATGAACGGGCAGACTTACTTGCGAAATCGGCTGTAGAGCTCGAGGTTACTTGGGACGTCCCTCGTGATCTACAGTCGTGTCTATCCCTCGGAAAGAAATCAATTCATCTTCTGTGGCAAGGTCAGTGGACCAGACTTAACATCAACACCATCAAGCCTCAACTGGGTAATTGGGCCACTGCCAACCGGCCCAACCGTTTGGAAGAACGAATCCTGGCAAGATTGCGAACCAACAGCACCAGAATAACTCATCTAGAACCATATATAGACAAACGTTTTCCACCGCATTGTAACACCTGCAATGCGGTGTTATCTATCAGTCATATCATCCTGCATTGTCGGCGATTTGTGGGGGAACGTGCTTCCCTCATAAGTTACTGTGATGCAGTAAAAATCCCCTTCACACTCTCAGCTCTCTTAGGTGATGGGGATGGTGGTGTGACTGATAAATTGATGACTTTCTTGAGGGAGACCGAACTGATCAGAGTGATATGACTTTTTATTACTATTGTTGTTACCATTTTGTATGTCTATTTTTCAATTATAAATGTTATAAATTATGTTTTGTATATATTGTATATTATGATGTATTAGCTAGGTTTAGCGATTGTCTAAAATAGGTTTAGCGATTTGTCTGTCTAGGTTTAGCGATTGGCTGGAATAGGTATTAGTCTAGTTAGCTATTGGTTGAGTAGGCACATAGATTAGTTTATTAGCTAGGATGTTAAATTAAGAAATAGTATATTTGTATAAAAGTACAAAATAGAAAAATTATTATATTAGTTAAGTTTATAAGTTCAAATGTAATAATAATAATAATAATAATAATAATGATAATTATAATAATAATAATAATAATAATATTTATAAATGCATAAAATAATATGTAGAAAGTAGAATTAAAATTAATAATAAATAAATAAAATAAAAAAATAAATAAAAAAATAAAATAAAATAAAATAAAAGGCCTTAATGACCAACACCATGGTCGATAGGCCAGTAAAAAAAAAAAAAAAAAAAAAAAAAAACTTCACTTCAGGACTTTGAGACTGGGTCGTGGAGAGAGTGGATGTATGTTTTGTGCTCTCTCCTCTAGCTGCCAGGGCCTGCCGCACCGGCAGTAGTTTCTTTTTTTTCACCCTTCTGGTGACCACTAGGCTTAGCTAGTAGTCATTCCCTCCATAGCTGGTAGTAGATATAGTAGGTGTCTATATCTTTATATTGAGATCAACTTTGCCTCCTGCCTATGGTGGACTCCCCCACTGATAGCTCTGGGTGTGGTTTAACACAGACGGACCACCTTAGTGTGGGTTGAGAGGTTGATCTCAATCATTAGTTAATTAGGGCTGGTATAAATCCCTTACTGGTGTTTTCTTTTCTCCTTCCCACTTCCCCCCATCTTGGGGGAAGTGGTTACTATGTTGCCTTCCCTCCCAACCCCTCCTCCGTATAGCGGAGGAGGCGGCCATGACCGACCACCACCACGAACTAACGAACCACGGAATGACGGACGAACCGAGACTCGAACACCCCTTGACATTGACGTTAAAAATGCCTCATTTGTTATGTTTCATGCCACTGGTTCGGCCCCACTAGCCGGCCTCAATCCTTTCATTGTTCAAAAGGTTATTGATGGCTGGGCTGGTGTGGTTGAATCTGTAAAAAAAACTTGCCTCTGGAGACCTCCTAGTAAAAACATTCAATTCTAAACAAGTAGCCACTATGCTAAAATTACGTCAGATTCACAATTATGAAGTTGAAGCCAAGATTCCTCAAGCCATGAATTCCTGCAGGGGAGTAATCACCTGTAGGGATTTAATGATGATGGAAGAAACGGAAATAATTGAGGAAATGAGGAACCAAGATATTATTGATGCTAGATTCATAACTCGTTTAGAGGATGGTATAAGGAAGAAGACTGCAACACTCATTTTGACTTTTGGCAAAGTTTCACTTCCTGAAACTGTCAAAATAGGTTATGAAATTGTTAAAGTAAGACCCTTTATCCCCAACCCTCTTAGATGCTTGAACTGTCAGATTTATGGACACGGAAATCGAACTTGTAAGGCTTCTTCTCCAGTGTGTGGCAGGTGCGCGACGCCTGGCCATGCTGAGGAAAAGTGCACATCAGTGGAGCTCTCCTGCTTTCATTGTAAGGGTACTCACTCCACTTCCTCGAGGGATTGTCCCAAGTGGAAGCTGGAGAAGGAGGTCTGCTCAGTGAAGGCAGTGCGAGGTATCTCCTATCATGATGCGAGGAAGGCGGTGATGGGATCGCAAGCGACCCCATCACCCAATGTCTCGTATGCATCGGCGGTGATATCTCGACCCGTGATGTGTACCATTAGTACTCAGACTGAGTCAGAGCCGAGCGAACAGGCTGATCACTCTACTTCTACACCTACTATCATTACCCCCTCTAAGACTATTACCAAATCTACTAACTCCTATTCTCAGGCTGCAGCTGCTTTGCAGTCAGAGAAACAACAAAAGAAGAAGTCAGACAAGAAAGATAAAGTAAACTACACCACTCTAAAACCAAAGTCACTTCCTTGCACACACCCTACTCCCACTTCATCGGGGGAGAGAAGGGATAGCTCTTCCTCGGTGGAGTCTGGGAGACTCACCATTGATGAGGAAGCAATGGATGTCTCCGGACGCAAGAACCGGGAAAGGTCCCCCGGTAGCTACTCGCCACGCGGCGGGCGGCACAAGAAGACTAAGCACGCAGGCCGACCCCGTAACTCTTAAATCGCCATGTTCACTGTACTACAGTGGAATTGTAGAAGTCTTGGGAATAAATTGAACAACATATCAATATTATTACACACACACAGGCCAGACGTCGTCTGTTTACAGGAGACAGGGTTGGAGAATCACTCTGACCCAACACAATTTAAACATTACAACGCATACAGGAGAAACGATGGACACGGAGTAGCAATATACACACACAAATCACATCCACAGACACAAATAACATTAAACACTACTCTGGAAGCCGTTGCTTGCAGAGTGAAAATACACAACACCTACATATCCATCTGCTCTCTTTACTGTCCGCCACGCGTCCCCATTGACAGTGATTTATTTCATAATTTATTTAAACAACTGCATGGTAAAAAATTGGTACTGGGCGATTTTAATGCCCATCACTGTCAGTGGGGAAGCTTAAGAACTGATGCTCGCGGAGGGCAGATGGCAGACATTATACAACAATCCAACCTCTGCCTCCTGAACGATGGTCAAGCCACCAGGGTTGACGATCGTTCTGGCAACTTTTCGGCCATCGATTTGTCTCTGGCCTCCCCGGATATACACCAGGATTTTTCTTGGCATCCTGAGTCCGACTCCCTTGGTAGTGACCACTTTCCCATCTGTCTCTCTTATTCAAGTCATACTGTTTCGGCCCCTTTGGTGCCAAAGTTCAATTTTAAGAGAGCAGATTGGGGGTCTTTCGGGAGGATCGTCGACCTAGATATATCTGGGGAGACCATAGATGAAAAGATGCGAAATGTAACACAAAACATTTTACACGCAGCTGAGGTTGCTATTCCCAAAACCTCTATAATTCGAAATAAGCGTGAAGCACATTGGTGGTCAACGGATTGCCGAGAGGCATTAAGGAAACGTAATAGGAGATACAGGATTTTTGACAAACAGCCCACTCAGAACAACTTTATAGCTTACAAACGGGCGGGGGCTGAGGCAAGGAGAGTAATTAATAGAGCTAAAAGGGACTCTTGGCGGTCGTTTGTGTCCACGGTGAATCGTTTTACACCACTTACAAAAGTCTGGTCCACTATAAAGATATTAAATAACAAACGCCCGTATACTCCCATCACCACTCTTCAAGTGGATAATAACATCTACGACGATCCCGTGGACGTAGCAAACGTACTTGCTAGGAGTTTCTCAAAAGTAAGTAGTTCAGCCAATTACGATCAACGTTTTCTCCATCACAAACGTATGGCTGAACTACAAGAGATAGACTTTGCCACAGAAGACGTAGACTACCCATACAACCGGGAGTTTACGATAGACGAACTTCTCCTTGCCCTGAGGTCCTGTAAAGACACCAGTCCTGGACCTGACATCATTACGTACGGTATGATCCGGCATCTTGGCCAGGATAACCTGGTCAAGTTGCTAGCACTGTATAATGAGATTTGGGTGTCTAACACCTTCCCAAACTCATGGCACTTTGCGTGGATCATACCGATACCTAAACAGTCTGGTCGTCTTGTGAATCCCAGTTCATTTCGACCTATTGCGTTGACTTCTTGCCTCTGTAAAGTCATGGAAAGAATGATAAATAATAGGCTACTTTTTGTTTTAGAAGCGAAGGGTTTATTGAGTGATCGACAATGTGGCTTCCGGAAACACCGGAGCACAGTTGATCACTTGATGAACCTGGAACATTGCATTTCAAAGGCATTTGCCAATAAAGAATTCATGGTAGGGGTGTTCTTGGACATCCATAAAGCCTATGACATGACATGGCGACACGGTATTCTGATGAAGCTTCACGGTTATGGTTTAAGAGGTAATTTGCCCATTTTCATCAACAACTTTTTGCGTGACAGAACCTTTTCTGTCACCCTTCCCTGTAATGTAACATCGGACATTTTTGTCCAAGAGAACGGGGTGCCACAGAGAAGCGTGCTTAGTCCAACACTTTTTAACATCATGATCAATGATATTCTGTCATCAGCTCTAGTTCCCAGGAATCTTAAATACTCGTTGTATGCTGATGATTGTGCAATGTGGCACTCGTCACCTAATGCACAGTTTTCAGTAGGACGGATTCAAGCAGCGCTTGATTCTGTCCACCAATGGGCCTTACAGTGGGGCTTTAAGTTTTCCGTTCCTAAGTGTACCGGAGTAATTTTCAGTAAACGTAGAGTACCTCAAATTAACGTAACGTTAGATGGCCAACCGGTACCATTTCATAATTCTGTTAAATTTTTAGGAATTCATTTTGACCAAAGGTTAAATTTTACACATCATGTTAATAATTTGCTTGTTCGTTGTGAAAAACCTTTAAATGTCCTTAAGTACCTATCAGGTACCACATGGGGAGCCGACAGGAAATCTTTATTAATGGTGTATAAGACCCTTATTCGTACAAAGCTAGACTATGGCTCACAGGTGTATGGGTCGGCATCAGATACAACACTAGGAAGATTGGATGTATTTCAGAATAAATGTTTACGTGTGTGTTTGGGAGCTCTGAAGTGTACACGTGTAGCTAGGATGGAGGTGGAGGCGAACATAACTCCTCTCCGACTTCGACGGGATCAACTCGCCATCAACACCGCTATGTCAACGATCCGGAAGTCGGAGATCGGCAACGTAGCCAGTGCCTCCCTCCAACAACATCACCACCTTCAACACGGAAGACGGAGGCCACTGGCTGTGCGCCTCCACCTGCTAGCCGAACAACTACAAATAGACCTTGGGGACTGCGACAAGTTTACCATCAACGAGATACCACCGTGGGAGACACCCAACTTCGGCGTCAACACATCGTGGTTACCATCATCAAAAGAAAAGGCGCCGGAGTTGGAGATACACCACCTGTTTGGTGGTATCATCCGCAGTCACCTGGGGTCTCATCACGTGTACACTGACGGCTCCAAGTCAGATGAATGTGTGGGTGCGAGTGTATGGTCGAGTGAATGTGAACATAGGTACAGATTGCCGATACATACATCTGTGTTTACAGCAGAACTTTTCGCTATAGACAAAGCCATAGACTATGCACTGAATTCTCTTCATAATTCAATAGTCATTTTCTCAGACTCCAAGTCAGCCCTTCAGGCAATTAACTCATGTCAAACTATTTCCAATGAAATCCAGGGTCGCATCATTAATAAGTTGCACTTATGCAACAAGTCCTTTACTCTGATCTGGGTGCCCGGGCATTGTCGTATTTATGGCAATGAACGGGCAGACTTACTTGCAAAATCGGCTGTAGAGCTCGAGGTTACTTGGGACGTCCCTCGTGATTTACAGTCGTGTCTATCCCTCGGAAAGAAATCAATTAATCTTCTGTGGCAAGGTCAGTGGACCAGACTAAACATCTCTACCATCAAGCCTCAACTGGGTAATTGGGCCACTGCCAACCGGCCCAATCGACTAGAAGAAAGAATACTGGCAAGAATAAGAACAAACTGCACCAGGATAACTCATTTAGAACCATATATAGACAAACGTTTTCCACCGCATTGTAACACCTGCAATGCGGTGTTATCTATCAGTCATATCATCCTGCATTGTCGGCGATTTGTGGGGGAACGTGCTTCCCTCATAAGTTACTGTGATGCAGTAAAAATCCCCTTCACACTCTCAGCTCTCTTAGGTGATGGGGATGGTGGTGTGACTGATAAATTGATGACTTTCTTGAGGGAGACCGAACTGATCAGAGTGATGGGATTTTTTATTACTATTGTTACCATTTTGTATGACTATTTTTCAATTATGAATATTATAAATTATGTGTTGTATATATTGTATATTATGATGTATTAGCTAGGTTTAGCGATTGTCTAATATAGGTTTAGCGATTTGTCTGTCTAGGTTTAGCGATTGGCTGGAATAGGTATTAGTCTAGTTAGCTATTGGTTGAGTAGGTACATAGATTAGTTTATTAGCTAGGATGTACAATTTTGTATATAAAGTTACAAAAGAAAACCAAAAACAATTAGTATATAAGTATAATTTTAAGTTTAAATGTAACAGAAATAATTATAATAATAATAATAATAATAATAATAATAAAAATAAATGCATAAAATAATATGAAAGATGTTCAATTTAAAATAATAATAAATAAATAAAATAACAAATAAATTTCAAAAATAAATAAAATAAAATAAAATAAAGGCCTTAATGACCAACACCAAGGTCGATAGGCCAGGAAAAAAAAAAAAAAAAAAAAAAAAAAAAAAAAAAAAAAAAAAAAAAAAAAAAAAAAAAAAAAAAAAAAAAACCTTCACTTCAGGACTTTGAGACTGGGTCGTGGAGAGAGAGGTCGTATGTTTTGTGCTCTCTCCTCTAGCTGCCAGGGCCTGCCGCACCGGCAGTAGTTTCTTTTTTTTCACCCTTCTGGTGACCACTAGGTTTAGCTAGTAGTCATTCCCTCCATAGCTGGTAGAAGATATAGTAGGTGTCTATATCTTTATATTGAGATCAACTTTGCCTCCTACCTATGGTGGACTCCCCCACTGATAGCTCTGGGTGTGAATAGACACAGACGGACCACCTTAGTGTGGGTTGAGAGGTTGATCTCAAACATTAGTTAATTAGGGCTGGTATAAATCCCTTTCTGGTGTTTTCTTTTCCTCTTCCCACTTCCCCCCATCTTGGGGGAAGTGGTTACTATGTTGCCTTCCCTCCCAACCCCTCCTCCGTATAGCGGAGGAGGCGGCCATGACCGACCACCACCACGAAACGACGGACGATACGAGACTCGAACACCCCTCGACATAGACGTAAAAAATGCTTCGTTTGTCATGCTTCATGCCACTGGTTCGGCCCCACTAGCCGGCCTCAATCCTTTCATTGTTCAAAAGGTAATTGATGGCTGGGCTGGTGTGGTTGAATCTGTAAAAAAAACTTGCCTCTGGAGATCTCTTAGTCAAAACATTTAATTCTAAACAAGTAGCCACTTTGCTAAAATTACGTCAGATCCACAATTATGAAGTTGAAGCCAAGATTCCTCAAGCCATGAATTCCTGCAGGGGACTAATCACCTGTAGGGATTTAATGATGATGGAAGAAACGGAAATAATTGAGGAAATGAAAAATCAAGATATCATTGACGCTAGATTTATTACACGATTAGAGGATGGTATAAGGAAGAAGACTGCAACCCTAATTTTGACTTTTGGCAAAGTTTCACTTCCTGAAACTGTCAAAATTGGATATGAAATCGTTAAAGTAAGACCCTTTATCCCCAACCCTCTTAGATGTTTGAACTGTCAGATTTATGGACATGGAAATCGAACTTGTAAGGCTTCTTCTCCAATGTGTGGCAGGTGCGCGACGCCTGGCCATGTTGAGGAAAAGTGCACATCAGTGGAGCTCTCCTGCTTTCATTGTAAGGGTACTCACTCCACTTCCTCGAGGGATTGTCCCAAGTGGAAGCTGGAGAAGGAGGTCTGCTCGGTGAAGGCAGTGCGAGGTATCTCTTATCATGATGCGAGGAAGGCGGTGATGGGATCGCAAGCGACCCCATCACCCAATGTCTCGTATGCATCGGCGGTGATATCTCGACCCGTGATGTGTACTATCAGTACTCAGACTGAGTCAGAGCCGAGCGAACAGGCTGATCACTCTACTACTACACCTACTATTATTACCCCCTCTAAGACTATTACCAAATCTACTAACTCCTATTCTCAGGCTGCAGCTGCTTTGCAGTCAGAGAAACAAAAGAAGAAGTCAGACAAGAAAGATAAAGTAAACTACACCACCCTAAAACCAAAGTCACTTCCTTGCACACACCCTACTCCCACTTCATCGGGGGAGAGAAGGGATAGCTCTTCCTCGGTGGAGTCTGGGAGACTCACCATTGATGAGGAAGCAATGGATGTCTCCGGACGCAAGAACCGGGAAAGGTCCCCCGGTAGCTACTCGCCACGCGGCGGGCGGCACAAGAAGACTAAGCACGCAGGCCGACCCCGTAACTCTTAAATCGCCATGTTCACTGTACTACAGTGGAATTGTAGAAGTCTTGGGAATAAATTGAACAACATATCAATATTATTACACACACACAGGCCAGACGTCGTCTGTTTACAGGAGACAGGGTTGGAGAATCACTCTGACCCAACACAATTTAAACATTACAACGCATACAGGAGAAACGATGGACACGGAGTAGCAATATACACACACAAATCACATCCACAGACACAAATAACATTAAACACTACTCTGGAAGCCATTGCTTGCAGAGTGAAATTACACAACACCTACATATCCATCTGCTCTCTTTACTGTCCGCCACGCGTCCCCATTGACAGTGATTCATTGCTTAATTTATTTAGTCAACTTACTGGTAAAAAATTAATACTGGGCGACTTTAATGCCCATCACTGTCAGTGGGGAAGCTTAAGAACTGATGCTCGCGGAGGGCAGATGGCAGACATTGTACTACAATCCAACCTCTGCCTCCTGAACGATGGCCAAGCCACCAGGGTTGACGATCGTTCTGGCAACTTTTCGGCCATCGATTTGTCTCTGGCCTCCCCGGATATACACCAGGATTTTTCTTGGCATCCTGAGTCCGACTCCCTTGGTAGTGACCACTTTCCCATCTGTCTCTCTTATTCAAGTCATACTATTCCGGCCCCTTTGGTGCCAAAGTTCAATTTTAAGAGAGCAGATTGGGGGTCTTTCGGGAGGATCGTCGACCTAGATATATCTGGGGAGACCATAGATGAAAAGATGCGAAATGTAACACAAAACATTTTATACGCAGCTGAGGTTGCTATTCCCAAAACCTCTATAATTCGAAATAAGCGTGAAGCACATTGGTGGTCAACGGATTGCCGAGAGGCATTAAGGAAACGTAATAGGAGATACAGGATTTTTGACAAACAGCCAACTCAGAACAACTTTATAGCTTACAAACGGGCGAGGGCTGAGGCAAGGAGAGTAATTAATAGAGCTAAAAGGGACTCTTGGCGGTCGTTTGTGTCCACGGTGAATCGTTTTACACCACTTACTAAAGTCTGGTCCACTATAAAGATATTAAATAACAAACGCCCGTATACCCCCATCACCACTCTTCAAGTGGATAATAACATCTACGACGATCCCGTGGACGTAGCAAACGTACTTGCCAGGAGTTTCTCAAAAGTAAGTAGTTCAGCAAATTACGATCAACGTTTTCTCCATCACAAACGTATGGCTGAACTACAAGAAATAGACTTTGCCACAGAAGACGTAGACTACCCATACAACCGGGAGTTTACGATAGACGAACTTCTCCTTGCCCTAAGATCCTGTAAAGACACCAGTCCTGGACCTGACACCATAACGTACGGTATGATCCGGCATCTTGGCCAGGATAACCTGGTCAAGTTGCTAGCAGTGTATAATGAGATTTGGGTGTATAACACCTTCCCAGACTCATGGCACTTTGCGTGGATCATACCGATACCTAAACAGTCTGGTCGTCTTATGAATCCCAGTTCATTTCGACCTATTGCGTTGACTTCCTGCCTCTGTAAAGTCATGGAAAGAATGATAAATAATAGGCTACTTTTTGTTTTAGAAGCGAAGGGTTTATTGAGTGATCGACAATGTGGCTTCCGGAAACACCGGAGCACAGTTGATCACTTGATGAACCTGGAACATTGCATTTCAAAGGCATTTGCCAATAAAGAATTCATGGTAGGGGTGTTCTTGGACATCCATAAAGCCTATGACATGACTTGGCGACACGGTATTCTGATGAAGCTTCACGGTTATGGTTTAAGAGGTAATTTGCCCATTTTCATTAACAACTTTTTGCGTGACAGAACCTTTTCTGTCACCCTTCCCTGTAATGTAACATCGGACATTTTTGTCCAAGAGAACGGGGTGCCACAGGGAAGCGTGCTTAGTCCAACACTTTTTAACATCATGATCAATGATATTCTGTCATCAGCTCTAGTTCCCAGGAATCTTAAATACTCGTTGTATGCTGATGATTGTGCAATGTGGCACTCGTCACGTAATGCACAGTTTTTAGTAGGACGGATTCAAGCAGCGCTTGATTCTGTCCACCAATGGGCCTTACAGTGGGGCTTTAAGTTTTCCGTTCCTAAGTGTACCGGAGTAATTTTCAGTAAACGTAGAGTACCTCAAATTAACGTAACGTTAGATGGCCAACCGGGACCATTTCATAATTCTGTTAAATTTTTAGGAATTCATTTTGACCAAAGATTAAATTTTACACATCATGTTAATAATTTGCTTGTCCGTTGTGAAAAACCTTTAAATGTCCTTAAGTACCTATCAGGTACCACATGGGGAGCCGACAGGAAATCTTTATTAATGGTGTATAAGACCCTTATTCGTACAAAGCTAGACTATGGCTCACAGGTGTATGGGTCGGCATCAGATACAACACTAGGGAGATTGGATGTGTACGAGAATAAATGTTTACGTGTGTGTTTGGGAGCTCTGAAGTGTACACGTGTAGCTAGGATGGAGGTGGAGGCGAACATACCTCCTCTCCGACTTCGACGGGATCAACTCGCCATCAACACCGCCATGTCCATCATCCGGAAGTCGGTGATCGGTAACGTAGCCAGTGCCTCCCTTCAACAACATCACTACTTTCACCACGGAAGACGGAGGCCACTGGCTGTGCTCCTCCACCAACTAGAACAACACCTACAAATAGACCTCGGGGACTGTGACAAGTTCATCACCACCAAGATACCACCGTGGGAGACACCCAACTTCGGCGTCAACACATCGTGGTTACCATCATCGAAAGAAAAGGCGCCGGAGTTGGAGATACACCACCTGTTTGGTGGTATAGTCCGCAGTCACCTGGGGTCTCATCACGTGTACACTGACGGCTCCAAGTCAGATGAAAGTGTGGGTGCGAGTGTATGGTCGAGTGAATGTGAACTTAGGTACAGATTGCCGATACACACATCTGTGTTTACAGCTGAACTTTTTGCTATCGACAAAGCCATAGACTATGCACTGAATTCTCCTCATAATTCAATAGTCATTTTTTCAGACTCCAAGTCAGCCCTTCAGGCAATTAATTCATGTCAAACTATTTCTAATGAAATCCAGGGTCGCATCATTAATAAGTTGCACTTATGCAACAAGTCCTTCACTCTGATCTGGGTGCCCGGGCATTGTCGTATTTATGGCAATGAACGGGCAGACTTACTTGCAAAATCGGCTGTAGAGCTCGAGGTTACTTGGGACGTCCCTCGTGATTTACAGTCGTGTCTATCCCTCGGAAAGAAATCAATTCATCTTCTGTGGCAAGGTCAGTGGACCAGACTAAACATCTCTACCATCAAGCCTCAACTGGGTAATTGGGCCACTGCCAACCGGCCCAATCGACTAGAAGAAAGAATACTGGCAAGAATAAGAACAAACTGCACCAGGATAACTCATTTAGAACCATATATAGACAAACGTTTTCCACCGCATTGTAACACCTGCAATGCGGTGTTATCTATCAGTCATATCATCCTGCATTGTCGGCGATTTGTGGGGGAACGTGCTTCCCTCATAAGTTACTGTGATGCAGTAAAAATCCCCTTCACACTCTCAGCTCTCTTAGGTGATGGGGATGGTGGTGTGACTGATAAATTAGTGCATTTGTCGCGGCTTCTAGCCGCTTAAATTGTATTTATTGGTTTGTGAAACCAGTACAGCTGGTTGCTATAGAATAGGCCCCTTCACAAGCCCAGGCCCCGTGTAGGCATAATCTGGGTTGGAAGGGTCAATTCCGTGACGTTCATCAGAAGTAAATAAAATTCAAATCTGGCGCTGTACTGATAGTGGAGCCACCTGGTGGTGGTGAGGTGAGGTATTAAGCCCCTCCTCCGCTGAATACCGCTCGTCCACTCCAATGAGAAAGAAGTGAGTGCCTGCCGCATCGGGAGGTGGGTGGGACAGTAGAAGCTGTACTGGTTTCACAAACCAATAAATACAATTTAAGCGGCTAGAAGCCGCGACAAATGCACTATTATTGGTATAGTGAAACCAGTACAGCTGGTTGCTAAGCATGCGATGCGGTAGGTGGGAGGTGAGGTGGAGGCAATCACGTGCTAGTTAAGAGTGGTTGAGAGCGGAGGGCAGGAAAGGTAACCGAGCCCGGTGAGGAAGCAGCTAACGCCCCTCCCGACACTGGCTAGGTGAATAGCCGTGGTGGGGGAGAAGTAGCTTATACCATATAACCGTAGACCATTCTGTTATAGATCAGAATTGTTACACATAAAGTCTTTATAGGTAGACTCGAGGGTTCGGGCCTAGGAGAGGAGGGGGGGAGGTGCCCATGGCAACCCCCCCCCCCTCCCCCCCCCCCTTATTCAAGTCTTCTGAGTTAGGGCTATGGCCCTCGCTCAGGAAATGTGATCCCGAGGGGATGAAGGAGGACACTAGGATCCAGATATCTTGTGTAATAATATCTCCTGTCACTCATCGTAGTAAAGTAATTGTTTGGAAAATAAATACACAAGAATTCCGTAACAATGTGATTTATTTTAGTATATACCGTAGACTATTCTGTTATAGACCAGAATTGTTAACCAACTAAAGTCTATATAGGCAGACTCGAGGGGTCAGGTACAGGAGAGGGGGTGCCCCCGGCCCCCCCCCCCCACCCCCCACCCCCCCCCTTTGTTATTAAAGTCCTCTGAGCTAGGGCTATGGACCCGGCTCAGGTCATGCGATCCCGAGAGGATGAAGGAGGACACAAGGATGCAGTAATCCTGTGTTTAATATATATATCCAGTCACCCATCCGATTGACCTAGGGAAAAGAGGGTTACCGGACCTAGAGTTGTAGAAGAGGTGGTCCGGAGAAGCCCCTCTCGTTGCCTCCACGTATGTAGAAACGCGTGGACTGGCCAGAGGGGGTGGAAACTTCCAGCCCTCAGGGACGAGGGTACTGCGAGAGGGCCAATCCTGTCGTCAGCCTGCTCGTTCTTAGCCAGGAAAGCGGGAGAGGGGGGGATAGTTAAAGAAGTAAGGTTAGGGCTTACAGATGAAAAGGCTGTGTGACGGGTAAGGGCTGCCAACTGAGAGGCCCTGTACCCTGTAGCTAAGGCGAGCAGGAAGAGAGCTTTCTGGAGGAGGTGACAAACCCTCCAGAGGAACCCCTTAGAAGGTCAGGTAGGAAAAGGACGCAGTGAAGGGCCAGGAGGGAGTCTGGGCCCGCCATTCTCCAGGCCCTAGTCCCCGTGTTACGAAAGGAGGCAAGGGCGGGGGAGTTTTGGGTGTGGGCAGAGGCGGGTGTCTCCCGACACAGCTCAGCCCCGGGGCGGCACACACCGCGCGCCAAAGGGTCGTAACCCTTGGGCGTGAAGCAAGGTGCGTGAGGCGAACAGTGGAGGTGGCCGACCATCGTAAAGCGATTTCCCAAAGCTAGGGTGGTAGCTGCTGTGGAAGGGTTGTTACGCATATAATTTATTATCATTATATACGGACAACTTTCGGTTAAAACCAGAAAGTGTTACAAGTCGTAAGTCTTTAAAGACACCCTCGAGGGGATGGGCCAGGGGGTCGAGGACCCCCCCCCCCCATTTTTGTTGTTAGGGTCCTCCGAACCTAGGCTATGGCCTAGGTTCGGGTAAAATATCCCGAGAGGAGAAAAGAAACCCCAAGATGTTCTAAACATGAGACTGTACAGAATGGAGATGACGTAAGGGATGTCTGGTGACAGAAGGTAAGTCGTCCGACCTTTTCCATTCGGGCGTACCCTCCCCCTTTTCTGTCTCCCACGGGGACCCTGTGGTAAGGTGGGCGGAGTCCCCATTGCAACACAGGGGGTGAGGGAGAGCGAGTGGAACAGATACCTCGTCTTGAAGGATGAGGTGGATGTCCCGCCCCCCCCCCCCCCAGATCCCGTACCCGCTCCCCGCGGGGACTCGGATAGAGCAGGTCCAGGAACGGGTCCCGCCGCCTCCACCATGGTAGGTGGGGAAGGGCGCGTGGCCTACGGACAAACCAAAAAGTTCGTCCGCTTCCCGCTTCACTAGCCCGTCGTGCCTCCTCACCCAAACCTCTGGTTGAGAAGGATCGGGAGACTACGCACCCGTCTGACCTCCTCTGAAGAGTGAGTTCAGGACGAAGGAAGAAAGGCCCAAGAGTAGGGAAGGTAGCCGTCGTCCACAGGATGAGGCGACGGGAAAGGGGGAGGAGAGGCAGCCAGCTCCTCCGCCAGGGTGCCCCCCGGGGACTTGAGACCCAGAGAGATTGGGGGAACGGGAACGGCTCCAAAATCCCCAGGTGGACTCGAGTCCCCTACCGGCGACGCGGCAGGGAAGGTGAGAAGGGCGGGTTCAGGAACGGGTACCGTTGCAATAGTGGGGCTGTGGGGTGGCACATAATCGGCCGGCTCCCCCACTAGGGAATGAGGCGAACCTTAAATCTCACGAGGCTGTCTGGGACAGTGTCGAGAGTGTAACGCCAGGACCGTCCTGAGCACTAATACAAGGCATCGACCAGGGAAAGCTGAAGCCCCAATATCCCCTCGCCCCCATCCCCTAAGTGGAATGCGTGCGACGAAAGGTTAAGGACGTAGTTAAGAAGCCCCCATTGAGTGAGTATGGTGTACAAGACACAAATCTTGCTGCTCCATGTCCCCCTGTTATGGGGATACAAAACAGGTGATCCGAGGCGAGGACTAGGGTAGCTGTAATATCATCCTTGAGAGCTTGGACCTGACACCAAGAGTGACATGTGCAGCTTGGTAGGACGGTAGGCAACAACCGGAGCCGTATAGTTAATCAATGGTTTGTTCGAATTTGGTAAGGACCACCGAGAGGTGAGGAACTACTTTGAAAACCTTCCAACCAAGCAGAACAGAAGACTGGTAGGTCAAGCAGTTACCTGTGGGAAAATTTGGGGGACCCACAGTTGCCCCACCGCTGGAAGACATACCTCCATTGAAAACCTACGTCAGCACAGGGTAGGGTGTCTCGTTCTTGGTAAAGAATGATTCACGTTTCGGAGAACCCTGGTGACCACCTGCGAATCATTACGGGAAAAGAGGGACGTAAAAACGTCACTGTCAGGGAGGCCAGTGACTGGAAAAACCTCCGAGTTTGAGTGTTGTTACAGTTCTGAGAAACGTTTTGAAACGTTATCGCATTCGCTCTCCTATTTCCCTCACGCGGCAAAGAGGCCGTGTGTTACAAACCCTCATGAACTAGCTGCCGTAGGCTGAGTCCCAGGTACCCCCTAGGCTGGGACCCCAGGTTCAGGTCCAGCTAGCCACTAGGTTCAGGTCCAGGTAGCCACTAGGTTCAGGTCCAGGTAGCCCCTAGGCTGAGGACCATGTCGCACTAGGTTGAGCCCCAGGTAGCGCCCTAGGTTGTGCATAGGTAGCGCCTTGGCTGAGCCCGAGGTAGCCCCTAGGTTGTGCACAGGTAGAACCTTGGCTGTGGTCGAAGCCTAGCTGGCTAGGTCCCAGCAGGCCTCTCAGTCAGTACCCTCCCGGGTTGTTGGTTGAGCGGGTCCTGCTATTGGTGCTAGGTTGTGCATAGGCAGCCCCTAGATAGTGGAGGAGACTGGCTGGCCAGGTCCTCGCAGGCTTGTCAGTCAGTACCCTACCGGGTCCTTGGCTGAGCGGGTCCTGCTCTTGGCCCTAGGATGTGCATGGGTAGAACCCTAGCTGGCCAGGTCTTAACAGGTTTATCAGTCGGGACCCTACCGGGTCCTTGGCTGAGTGGGTCCTGTTGTTGGCACTAGGTCGTGCATGGGTAGCACCCTAGGCTGTAGTAGGAGCCTAGCTAGTTAGGTCCTAGCAGGCTTGCCCGTTAGTACCCCCCCGGGTCCTGGGCTGAAAAGGTCCTGTTCTTGGCACTAGGTTGTGCCTGGGTAGCCCCCTAGCTGGCCAGGTCCTAGCAGGTTTGACAGTTAGTACCCTACCGGGTCCTTGGCTGAGAGGGACCTGCTCTTTGGTACTAGGTTGTGCATGGGTAGGTCCCTCGGCTGTGGTCGGAGCCTAGTTGGCAGGGACCTGCAGGTTCGTCAGTCGGTACCCACCGGGTCCTTAGCTGAGGAGGACCTGCATTTGGTGCTACACTTGCTCCCTCGGGAGCGGCTCTTTGAGCGCGTCCGCGTGGGAGAAGGAGCCTTTCCTTGCTGGGCCCTGGTACCTGGGAGGTGACCAGGGGTGCAGCCCGACGGTCTGACCCCCCCCTGCTGAGGTGGAAACCTCGGGGGGGTTATCAGAGCCGACTAAAGGAAAGAGAGGAGGCCTCTCGGGGTGCTAGGGACCCGAAACCCTGTGGACCTGAGGGCGAGACCTCCTCCTGGACTCGTGCTTGCACCCCCGAGAGCGGCTCGAGGAGCTCGCCCATGGGGGAGACGAAGCAGCTTCCCTGCTGGGTCCTGGTACCGGTCAGGTAGCCAGGGGGGCCAGCGTGGTGGTCTGGCTCGCTTCCGGGAATGGTGGGAAACCATGGAAGGGAGGCACAGAACCATCCAGGGAAGGCGATGGGGACTCGGAGGAGTGCTAGGAGTTAGATCCTCTGTGACCTCGAGAGGCACGTAGCAGGAACGTACTCCTGGGAGTGCAGAAGCATGTGCGGGGTGAACAGTGGTGATGCACGTCGAGGAACAACCTCACGGTGCAGCCAGAAGAAGCACACAAGGCACAAGTGGACTGCGGGAGAAAAAAGGGGGTTAACACGTGAACCCACGTGTACACACATGGAAAAACACAAAACACCCCGAGGGAGGAAAACACTAACTCCCAAGGCAAAACACTAAACCACACATACTCACCCCCACACTGCTGGGGAAAAACCCCGCAAACACGGTCCCCAAAAGCCGAGAGTAGACCCTAGGAAACCCAAGGGGGGAGAGGGTTTAAAAGGAGGGACTTTTACTCTACCAGAAAGTAATAAGCTTCTCTTACCCCCAATAAGGGCAAGCACAAAGTAAGAGTTATGTAAGAAGAAAGATAGAAAGTCTTACTACCCTACCGCATAACTATAAAAAACTGTACTGAAATGTGAGAAGGTACTGAATGTTGAAAAAACAGTACTGCACGAAGAAGAATGCTACAACGCAGACAAGAACAGTACAGTAGTAGCAAGAAGTCAAGCAGGTGTAGTGAGTAAAACGTTGCTTGGTAAGGCAGCTACAGAAGTGCAGGCAACATTATCAGAATAATATCCTAAGACACTAAAAGAGCTGACAAGGAAAAACACCAAAAAGGTGCAGAGGTCCCAAGACACAGAGTAGAAGGGACACGTGCAAAATAAAAAACCTCACTCCCCACAGGGTTAAAAAACCCCGAGGAGAAAAAACCCAAACAAGTACTCACCGCACACGGGGGAAGACAGTCACAGCGTGAGCGCACACACCAATCAACACACACACGGGGAAAATTCCCACACAAGGGGCTAAACACGCACACGTGTTCGCACCATGTGCAGAGAAAACCACAACATACAGCCTTCCACACTACACACCAAAGGGTCGCAAGCCTAGGGGGTGAAGCAGGGTGCGTGGGGCGAACGATGCTGGTGGCCAGACTGCGGGAGAAAAACTCACAAAAAAGGGGTTAACACGTGAAGCCATGCGTACAAAGACACAAACAAAAATAATAGGACACGGGCAGAAGGGGATAGCAAGCCCCCTCGGACCCGGGAACGAACCCCAAACAAAAAACCCCACACGCACCAACCCGGGAAACCACCCCCCCCCTCCCCCGTGGGGGCTGAGAAAGAACCTCTGGTCTGCAGGCCCCAAAGGAGAGGCACAGACAGCCTGATGGGCAATTCCCAGGGTAACAAACAAACTGGGAAGACACCAGAAAAAACCCCAAAAATACGCTGGGAAGGGGAAACGAGAACCTGGCACAATCCTCGCTCCCCCCACCCCACGTAACACTAAACCACACTCGGGGGAAACAATGATAAGGGGCTAAGTAGTCCTACCCCCGCACCACGTGGGGAGGAAAGAGCCCCACGTGGGGAGGAAAAAACCTCGCTAACACCAAAAAACCCCGAGGAAAAATACACTAAATGACGTGTACTAGTGGCAGGAGGAAGGGAGGCAGGACAGGGAAGGGGAAAAAACCCCGAAAAGTAGCCCCCAACAAGCTAGCCTGAGAAGAAACACTCCAGGCTACAAATATTGGAAAAACACCCAAAATTAAATAAAAAACCCCGGCCTGGGAGAGGAGGAGAGAACCAGAGCACAATTCTCACTCCCCTTTACCGAGAGGGGACACATAATAATCGGGGAAGGCAAGAGGAAGGGCTGCAAAGACCCCATGTGCTCACCACGTGGGGTGAAGTCCCACGTGGCGCCCACTAACCTCGCTAAAAACCCCAGAAACCCCGATAAAATACACACGAAGAATGTACTAGTGGCAGGAGGAAAGGTGAAAGGGGGGAAAAACGGAGAAAAACTCCGAACAAAGGGGCTGAAAAACCCCCCTTCGCTAAGGAAAAAAGAACTAAGTCCTAACGAAGAAAAAACCCCCATACACACCTAAAACCCTCCTAGAATACACACATGATACATCTGCCAAAGCAGGCTAGCCACTAGAACACAAAAGAAAATATTAGCAGGAACACGTGAAACAATACCATAGCGTAGCAGCGAGGAGCGTAGATGTTGACTGAACTGTGTTCCGCGACAGAGTGGACGAGCGGTATTCAGCGGAGGAGGGGCTTAATACCTCACCTCACCACCACCAGGTGGCTCCACTATCAGTACAGCGCCAGATTTGAATTTTATTTACTTCTGATGAACGTCACGGAATTGACCCTTCCAACCCAGATTATGCCTACACGGGGCCTGGGCTTGTGAAGGGGCCTATTCTATAGCAACCAGCTGTACTGGTTTCACTATACCAATAATGATGACTTTCTTGAGGGAGACCGAACTGATCAGAGTGATGGGATTTTTTATTACTATTGTTACCATTTTGTATGACTATTTTTCAATTATGAATATTATAAATTATGTGTTGTATATATTGTATATTATGATGTATTAGCTAGGTTTAGCGATTGTCTAATATAGGTTTAGCGATTTGTCTGTCTAGGTTTAGCGATTGGCTGGAATAGGTATTAGTCTAGTTAGCTATTGGTTGAGTAGGTACATAGATTAGTTTATTAGCTAGGATGTACAATTTTGTATATAAAGTTACAAAAGAAAACCAAAAACAATTAGTATATAAGTATAATTTTAAGTTTAAATGTAACAGAAATAATTATAATAATAATAATAATAATAATAATAATAAAAATAAATGCATAAAATAATATGCAAGATGTTCAATTTAAAATAATAATAAATAAATAAAATAACAAATAAATTTCAAAAATAAATAAAATAAAATAAAATAAAGGCCTTAATGACCAACACCAAGGTCGATAGGCCAGGAAAAAAAAAAAAAAAAAAAAAAAAAAAAAAAAAAAAAAAAAACCTTCACTTCAGGACTTTGAGACTGGGTCGTGGAGAGAGAGGTCGTATGTTTTGTGCTCTCTCCTCTAGCTGCCAGGGCCTGCCGCACCGGCAGTAGTTTCTTTTTTTTCACCCTTCTGGTGACCACTAGGTTTAGCTAGTAGTCATTCCCTCCATAGCTGGTAGAAGATATAGTAGGTGTCTATATCTTTATATTGAGATCAACTTTGCCTCCTACCTATGGTGGACTCCCCCACTGATAGCTCTGGGTGTGAATAGACACAGACGGACCACCTTAGTGTGGGTTGAGAGGTTGATCTCAAACATTAGTTAATTAGGGCTGGTATAAATCCCTTTCTGGTGTTTTCTTTTCCTCTTCCCACTTCCCCCCATCTTGGGGGAAGTGGTTACTATGTTGCCTTCCCTCCCAACCCCTCCTCCGTATAGCGGAGGAGGCGGCCATGACCGACCACCACCACGAAACGACGGACGATACGAGACTCGAACACCCCTCGACATAGACGTAAAAAATGCTTCGTTTGTCATGCTTCATGCCACTGGTTCGGCCCCACTAGCCGGCCTCAATCCTTTCATTGTTCAAAAGGTAATTGATGGCTGGGCTGGTGTGGTTGAATCTGTAAAAAAAACTTGCCTCTGGAGATCTCTTAGTCAAAACATTTAATTCTAAACAAGTAGCCACTTTGCTAAAATTACGTCAGATCCACAATTATGAAGTTGAAGCCAAGATTCCTCAAGCCATGAATTCCTGCAGGGGACTAATCACCTGTAGGGATTTAATGATGATGGAAGAAACGGAAATAATTGAGGAAATGAAAAATCAAGATATCATTGACGCTAGATTTATTACACGATTAGAGGATGGTATAAGGAAGAAGACTGCAACCCTAATTTTGACTTTTGGCAAAGTTTCACTTCCTGAAACTGTCAAAATTGGATATGAAATCGTTAAAGTAAGACCCTTTATCCCCAACCCTCTTAGATGTTTGAACTGTCAGATTTATGGACATGGAAATCGAACTTGTAAGGCTTCTTCTCCAATGTGTGGCAGGTGCGCGACGCCTGGCCATGTTGAGGAAAAGTGCACATCAGTGGAGCTCTCCTGCTTTCATTGTAAGGGTACTCACTCCACTTCCTCGAGGGATTGTCCCAAGTGGAAGCTGGAGAAGGAGGTCTGCTCGGTGAAGGCAGTGCGAGGTATCTCTTATCATGATGCGAGGAAGGCGGTGATGGGATCGCAAGCGACCCCATCACCCAATGTCTCGTATGCATCGGCGGTGATATCTCGACCCGTGATGTGTACTATCAGTACTCAGACTGAGTCAGAGCCGAGCGAACAGGCTGATCACTCTACTACTACACCTACTATTATTACCCCCTCTAAGACTATTACCAAATCTACTAACTCCTATTCTCAGGCTGCAGCTGCTTTGCAGTCAGAGAAACAAAAGAAGAAGTCAGACAAGAAAGATAAAGTAAACTACACCACCCTAAAACCAAAGTCACTTCCTTGCACACACCCTACTCCCACTTCATCGGGGGAGAGAAGGGATAGCTCTTCCTCGGTGGAGTCTGGGAGACTCACCATTGATGAGGAAGCAATGGATGTCTCCGGACGCAAGAACCGGGAAAGGTCCCCCGGTAGCTACTCGCCACGCGGCGGGCGGCACAAGAAGACTAAGCACGCAGGCCGACCCCGTAACTCTTAAATCGCCATGTTCACTGTACTACAGTGGAATTGTAGAAGTCTTGGGAATAAATTGAACAACATATCAATATTATTACACACACACAGGCCAGACGTCGTCTGTTTACAGGAGACAGGGTTGGAGAATCACTCTGACCCAACACAATTTAAACATTACAACGCATACAGGAGAAACGATGGACACGGAGTAGCAATATACACACACAAATCACATCCACAGACACAAATAACATTAAACACTACTCTGGAAGCCATTGCTTGCAGAGTGAAATTACACAACACCTACATATCCATCTGCTCTCTTTACTGTCCGCCACGCGTCCCCATTGACAGTGATTCATTGCTTAATTTATTTAGTCAACTTACTGGTAAAAAATTAATACTGGGCGACTTTAATGCCCATCACTGTCAGTGGGGAAGCTTAAGAACTGATGCTCGCGGAGGGCAGATGGCAGACATTGTACTACAATCCAACCTCTGCCTCCTGAACGATGGCCAAGCCACCAGGGTTGACGATCGTTCTGGCAACTTTTCGGCCATCGATTTGTCTCTGGCCTCCCCGGATATACACCAGGATTTTTCTTGGCATCCTGAGTCCGACTCCCTTGGTAGTGACCACTTTCCCATCTGTCTCTCTTATTCAAGTCATACTATTCCGGCCCCTTTGGTGCCAAAGTTCAATTTTAAGAGAGCAGATTGGGGGTCTTTCGGGAGGATCGTCGACCTAGATATATCTGGGGAGACCATAGATGAAAAGATGCGAAATGTAACACAAAACATTTTATACGCAGCTGAGGTTGCTATTCCCAAAACCTCTATAATTCGAAATAAGCGTGAAGCACATTGGTGGTCAACGGATTGCCGAGAGGCATTAAGGAAACGTAATAGGAGATACAGGATTTTTGACAAACAGCCAACTCAGAACAACTTTATAGCTTACAAACGGGCGGGGGCTGAGGCAAGGAGAGTAATTAATAGAGCTAAAAGGGACTCTTGGCGGTCGTTTGTGTCCACGGTGAATCGTTTTACACCACTTACTAAAGTCTGGTCCACTATAAAGATATTAAATAACAAACGCCCGTATACCCCCATCACCACTCTTCAAGTGGATAATAACATCTACGACGATCCCGTGGACGTAGCAAACGTACTTGCCAGGAGTTTCTCAAAAGTAAGTAGTTCAGCAAATTACGATCAACGTTTTCTCCATCACAAACGTATGGCTGAACTACAAGAAATAGACTTTGCCACAGAAGACGTAGACTACCCATACAACCGGGAGTTTACGATAGACGAACTTCTCCTTGCCCTAAGATCCTGTAAAGACACCAGTCCTGGACCTGACACCATAACGTACGGTATGATCCGGCATCTTGGCCAGGATAACCTGGTCAAGTTGCTAGCAGTGTATAATGAGATTTGGGTGTATAACACCTTCCCAGACTCATGGCACTTTGCGTGGATCATACCGATACCTAAACAGTCTGGTCGTCTTATGAATCCCAGTTCATTTCGACCTATTGCGTTGACTTCCTGCCTCTGTAAAGTCATGGAAAGAATGATAAATAATAGGCTACTTTTTGTTTTAGAAGCGAAGGGTTTATTGAGTGATCGACAATGTGGCTTCCGGAAACACCGGAGCACAGTTGATCACTTGATGAACCTGGAACATTGCATTTCAAAGGCATTTGCCAATAAAGAATTCATGGTAGGGGTGTTCTTGGACATCCATAAAGCCTATGACATGACTTGGCGACACGGTATTCTGATGAAGCTTCACGGTTATGGTTTAAGAGGTAATTTGCCCATTTTCATTAACAACTTTTTGCGTGACAGAACCTTTTCTGTCACCCTTCCCTGTAATGTAACATCGGACATTTTTGTCCAAGAGAACGGGGTGCCACAGGGAAGCGTGCTTAGTCCAACACTTTTTAACATCATGATCAATGATATTCTGTCATCAGCTCTAGTTCCCAGGAATCTTAAATACTCGTTGTATGCTGATGATTGTGCAATGTGGCACTCGTCACGTAATGCACAGTTTTCAGTAGGACGGATTCAAGCAGCGCTTGATTCTGTCCACCAATGGGCCTTACAGTGGGGCTTTAAGTTTTCCGTTCCTAAGTGTACCGGAGTAATTTTCAGTAAACGTAGAGTACCTCAAATTAACGTAACGTTAGATGGCCAACCGGGACCATTTCATAATTCTGTTAAATTTTTAGGAATTCATTTTGACCAAAGATTAAATTTTACACATCATGTTAATAATTTGCTTGTCCGTTGTGAAAAACCTTTAAATGTCCTTAAGTACCTATCAGGTACCACATGGGGAGCCGACAGGAAATCTTTATTAATGGTGTATAAGACCCTTATTCGTACAAAGCTAGACTATGGCTCACAGGTGTATGGGTCGGCATCAGATACAACACTAGGGAGATTGGATGTGTACGAGAATAAATGTTTACGTGTGTGTTTGGGAGCTCTGAAGTGTACACGTGTAGCTAGGATGGAGGTGGAGGCGAACATACCTCCTCTCCGACTTCGACGGGATCAACTCGCCATCAACACCGCCATGTCCATCATCCGGAAGTCGGTGATCGGTAACGTAGCCAGTGCCTCCCTTCAACAACATCACTACTTTCACCACGGAAGACGGAGGCCACTGGCTGTGCTCCTCCACCAACTAGAACAACACCTACAAATAGACCTCGGGGACTGTGACAAGTTCATCACCACCAAGATACCACCGTGGGAGACACCCAACTTCGGCGTCAACACATCGTGGTTACCATCATCGAAAGAAAAGGCGCCGGAGTTGGAGATACACCACCTGTTTGGTGGTATAGTCCGCAGTCACCTGGGGTCTCATCACGTGTACACTGACGGCTCCAAGTCAGATGAAAGTGTGGGTGCGAGTGTATGGTCGAGTGAATGTGAACTTAGGTACAGATTGCCGATACACACATCTGTGTTTACAGCTGAACTTTTTGCTATCGACAAAGCCATAGACTATGCACTGAATTCTCCTCATAATTCAATAGTCATTTTTTCAGACTCCAAGTCAGCCCTTCAGGCAATTAATTCATGTCAAACTATTTCTAATGAAATCCAGGGTCGCATCATTAATAAGTTGCACTTATGCAACAAGTCCTTCACTCTGATCTGGGTGCCCGGGCATTGTCGTATTTATGGCAATGAACGGGCAGACTTACTTGCAAAATCGGCTGTAGAGCTCGAGGTTACTTGGGACGTCCCTCGTGATTTACAGTCGTGTCTATCCCTCGGAAAGAAATCAATTAATCTTCTGTGGCAAGGTCAGTGGACCAGACTAAACATCTCTACCATCAAGCCTCAACTGGGTAATTGGGCCACTGCCAACCGGCCCAACAGACTGGAAGAAAGGATTTTGTCAAGACTAAGAACAAATTGCACAAGGATAACACACCTAGATCCTTATATAGACAAACGTTTTCCACCGCATTGTAACACCTGCAATGAGGTGTTATCTATCAGTCATATCATCCTGCATTGTCGGCGATTTGTGGGGGAACGTGCTTCCCTCATAAGTTACTGTGATGCAGTAAAAGTCCCCTTCACACTCTCAGCTCTCTTAGGTGATGGGGATGGTGGTGTGACTGATAAATTGATGACTTTCTTGAGGGAGACCGAACTGATCAGAGTGATGTGACTTTATATTATTATTGTTGTTACCATTTTGTATGTATTTTTGTCAATTATGAATGTTATATATTATGTTTTGTATATATTGTATATTATGATGTATTAGCTAGGTTTAGCGATTGTCTAAAGTAGGTTTAGCGATTTGTCTGTCTAGGTTTAGCGATTGGCTGGAATAGGTATTAGTCTAGTTAGCTATTGGTTGAGTAGGTACATAGATTAGTTTATTAGCTAGGATGTACAATTTTGTATATAGTTACAAAAAGAAAAGAAAAACAATTAGTATATAAGTATAATTTTAATTTTAAATGTACTAGAAATAGTTATAATAATAATAATAATAATAATAATAATAATAATAATAATAATAATAATAATAATAAAAATAAATGCATAAAATAATATGCAAGAAGTTCAATTTAAAATAATAATAAATAAATAAAATAACAAGTAAATTTCAAAAAATAAAATAAAATAAAAATAAATAAAATAAAGGCCTTAATGACCAACACCAAGGTCGATAGGCCAGGAAAAAAAAAAAAAAAAAAAAAACTTCACTTCACTCTACTTCCAGACGTCGTCTAGAGTGGGAACTCAGGATCCTACACCTGTCGAGGGCCGGACCGGTGAGGCATCCCTTCAACCCAATTGATGTTTGTACCACTTCCCTTGACATCCCTGTGACCCGTAGCGGTGGGTGCCGGGCACACGACTACGACTACTCCAGTTCCCAGTTGTGCTTCTAGGAATAGGACTAAGTCCTTTATACTACATACTAGCCGGATGTATGTACCAGGAGTGTAATGGGTTGAAACCGTGGAAACTTTAATATGTGTCTGATAAATATGTGTGTAAATAAATGTACAGGTTTTTGTCTGTGTTTGATCTTCCCCTTGTGAGAGTGAGAGAATATCACCACCATCGTTCCTTCACAATTAGTGTTAGTACAGTGTTAATTATTGTATCAGGGACTACCACCTGTGAAGAAATGTTAGTTTGTTTATCAAGCTTCCTGAACAAAATGTCATCTACCACCTCAAACTGTGTTAGTGGGATTGGTAACTCTGGTAGGTTACTTTCGTCACCTGAAACTAAAGCATAAATGACCTGTGACCAAAATTTTTCTTTCTTTTGTTCAGTTTTAACAAGTTCCACATTGAAGTCTACTTCACTACTAGTGGGAATGACAGCAGCAGCTGATACATTGCGAGATAAAGCATCTGCAACTCTATTGAAATGCCCAGGAAGATATTTAAAAGTATGGTGAAATTCTGAGATAGTTAGATACCATCTAGCTAGTTGTCCTGTCAAATTTTTACCATGAAAGGGACCACAAACAGGTTGAGGATCTGTATATATGGTGATAGGATACCCCAGAATTATTTCCCTGAAAGTCTTTAGGCCCACACAACTGCCATAGCTTTCAAGTTAGTGACACTGTATTTCATCTCTGCGTCATTAACAACACAACTGGCATATGACCAAACCTTGCAACGACCCTCAGTGGTATGTTGCATAAGCACTGTGCCTAGGCCATCCTGTGATGCGTCAGTACAGAGAGAAAATGGGAGGTTATAGTTTGAATAACATAAGATTGGAGCAGTTGTGAGCTTAAGTTTTAACTGATCAAAGCTATCTTGCTCTGTTTGTGACCACTTAAATTCGATATTTTTCTTTAGGGGTCTTGTTAGTGGGCTGGCGATTTTAGCAAAATTCTTTATATAAAACAAAAACAAAACAAAAAATGTACCGGTTAAACTACATATAATATACCTACATGTAATACTTACATGGATAGTGAGTGAGTCATACACCATGTACCTCACATGATCCCTCAAACTAGCTGACCTAGACATTAACAGGTCCGAGACAGGACAGCCCTAGCATGGGAACCAAGCTGTCTCAGCAGTTTGTGACATCACATGTCACACAGAGAGCTCCTACTGTACCTCCTATATGAGCAGTCTGCTTGAGATAACCATTCGTTACACAGGGTATCTCATAGCTATCTCTCTCTCTTTAAAGTTTGCTATAAGTCTAACTTAACCCTTTTGTGAATCTGTACTACTACTTGGGTTATTAATAAAATCTTGTTAAACAAAGAACAAGGCTTGCTAACTCTCCACACCATAATAATAATAATAATAATAATAATCATATCATCTATTCGAAAAATATAACTCCGAAGAGACAACAGCAAGCCACGCAACAAACGACATCAACAACAGAACTCCTTATGTAAGTGATCCCGCTCTCGCAAGTACATATTTTTGTTTTAGTATTTCATGTAGGTATATTATATGAAGTTTAACTGGTACAACTGTGCTCGTTTTTATGTGGTCGTCCGTACCCTGTATACCCATTAGTGTCGTGACCAACACTACACCGAAACCTCCCAATGTCCTCATGATCGTCTGTGAATAAATTATGTTGTTATAGTTTGTGCAAGATATTTTCTTGATTTTAGTTGCAATTCTGTCTCATGTTCTAACACTGTCTCAATTTCCACTTCAACCATCTATCTAGGAACCTTCCTTATACAATCTACATGTACCCTGTGATCAGTATCCGTTACGTTATTTGTGAACTACTAATTTGTTTCCCAATACTCTGTTGACAATATATGGACCCTTGAGTTTAAGAGATAGCTTACTCAACCTCTCTGGCGTTTTTACCATTTCTACATCTCCTTCCTCCTTTAGCAATATGTTCTGCCTGTGAGGCCTCCATATGCTTTCTTACCTCATGCTCACAAGACAATCTCCTCACATGAAAATCTGGACATTTGTCTGGTATATTGGTAAACACATCAAGTACATCGAATACATATTCAAACTTGTAAGGAATAAAGTATACATGACAAGAGCTCGGGCTGCTCTGTCAGACAGCTTGAAAAACTTCAACTACAACAACAATAATACTTAGCATTCACCAATCATGTTGAACAACATATATCACAAGACATTGAAACTGCATAAACATTTGAAATTGACATGGCAATTACATGCATAGAATAACACATGTTGATACAAAATATTTCAAGGTTCTAACTAACCCTGTACTGTGCTACCTAAGCCGTTTAAATCTTAATCGTTTACATTTCTTGTGAAACTTGTTGTGTCTCCTGACTTTTAAATTTGTATTATTCATTCTGCAACTTGGAGTATTGTAACTTTTGATTGTAACTGTAACTATAGATTTAACTGTGACTGACTTTGACTTTGCATAAGTAGGAGACAGAACATGTCTAACCACATGTTTGACTTTCATATGAGTACACCCGAGAGTACTGTTTCAGTTGAGCACACAATTCCCAAATGCTGCTCAGAGGCACTCATGCTTAGTCCTCATTCACTGATGAGTCATCATTTTTGATACGTATCATCTCACTCAGGCTACAATTCATGTGAGAAATACAGACACCTAAAATTAACCACAATTCACCACCAACAATACTATCTCCACCAGTGCAAGTTTCACTGACCATATTATTGACGTGAATGTAAGTCGCTTACTGTACTCAACGTTAACTGTAATTACTGGAAGCTACTACCAAATTATGGCAATCCGTAGTACTTAATTCACACGAGTTATCTCCATGATCAACTTGACTAGCGATATGACATGCTGTGTACTTACTTTATGTGTGATGATCCTCTCACTGTACCAACGTCCATTCCCCAAACGAACAATACATTCCCCAATATATCACATATATATCAATCCATCGAAAACCACAACTCCATGCATTGACTTGGTACACATGAGTGACGTGAAGGAAGAAAGGTTGCTTAAGTATTGCCCGAGATTTCTGTATCTCCGAAATTGAGTACTCCTCAATTCTATTCATGTGACTGGACTGTTTATCGTAGGCCGCAGTCTCCCCTTGTAACCGGAGTTATGTAACATTAACTGCATAGACCAGGGGTGTCACGCAGCCCGCGGCACATTTTCTGCTCCAGACAGTCGGCCTGCCTTATGTTTATAACTTTACACGTAAACACAAGTGTAGATAAAATTTACCTTTCTTTCTTATTATAATTATCATTAATCCATTATTATTATATTACTTCCTTTATAAGTGGTATTGATCTGTTTATAATTATCTGTCCTGTGTACTGTATACCCTAATTAAATGTGACCCACTGGGGTAAATGAGTTTTGACAACCCTGGTATAGACCATGCTAGTCAACCTTTAAAAACAATGGTACTTGGGTAGAACAGAACATTCCGTTAGCTGTTCTCAACCTGTTACAAGACAGTTACAGGCCCCTATGTACTCCCATGCATCCTTATGTTAGTTTTTGAGCTTAACACAGGACTTTACAACTGTATAAGTTGTGTAAACTGTCAATTTTTCATTCCGTCTCTGGAACTGACTGTAATACAAGTCTATCTTTGACTCTGTATAACCCTCTGACTCCTGTATACACCTTAACCCCTTCTTTGGGCAAAATTCCATGTACTCACTAGTCCATCACACACTGTTATGTATTACACCATAAGCTTCCTTCCTTCCTTCACACACACATTGTATTTGACTGTCCTACTTACCTTGCTTATGTGACTGCATTACTGCCTTGTACTTGTACTTCATATACTCCATATAAATTAATAACCTACTACCCATTCCTCCTTCATTGTAATAGAGACATTGTATGAGAGATTATTCGAGGAACATCGGTTATTCTTACTGCGTTACTGCTTAATTCTTGTACCAGACTGTGCCATACTGACTGACTGAGGTATGTGTCAAGGACAACATCATACGGCTGGCAAAGTCGTACATCTCACAAGAGTTTGCTTGTTTCATGCTAGTACTCGTTACCTTTTTGTTTACTTCTATGTAACCCTACTTCTGACCTTTTGTCAATGACATCTGTTTACACTATCAAGTGCTAAACCCCCTTTCCTCGTCTTTTTACGGATTTCTCTGGTCCTCCTTTGTTACCTACTCACGTCCGCATAGGCTAAGCGATTCCCGCTCTATCCCAATTATATAATATTCAAACATATCACACTAATCGTCGACTTTCATCCAGTCTTCCCCATTAATATCCTTAGCCCATATTGTATCTTTTATACAATCCTGTATCTTTACTAATATCACCCGCCCTTGCGCCTGCAACTTCTAGCAGTGCACTCCCCTGCCTTGCAGACTGCCCTAGTCCACGTATCCTATCTTGCCCCTATCATCAGTAATATTGTATTCCACGAAAGACTGCTCCAGTCTCCGTATAAATTCCTCTATCGTAGGCTATACCTCTTTTGTATATCTCTTTATTTTTTTTTCAGGATCACCCTCAAACTTAGGGATTAAATCCTCACCTGTAAATACTCACATAACCTTTACTGGCTGCTTTACGTGGGCGAGACCCACCACCAAATTGCCTTGTATACTAGGGTTAGTGACACTCTGTTGACCTGTCGCCTGACTAGGGGCTGGTTCCCAAACACTACTGATACTCCCAGTAGCCATTGGAATTGTAGCTTGTACAATTGTAGTTTTTTTTATCAATTTTCCCATGCCCTTTTGACAGTAACTTACACATGTCTTCCTGTGTTTCCTCTGATACGTCACTACCCTCTACACGGAACTGATATCTGCTTCTCAACTCCCCTGGCACTGGACTATTTAGTCCCCTCAATAGTGTTACTTGCCAGAAGGGCCAAACACGTAACAACAGCAAAATTACTCCCTTTTTTCAAACTGCTTTTCCCTCTTTATGTAACATGAGTGAAGGATTGAATAACCAAAGAGACTTTTACCAATATTCATATATTAAGTAAACCACAACCTAACAAATATCCCAAAAGTAATAACACACAAAATATATACACCTATAATACATTCAAATATAATAAATAATACATACGAATACACAAAACAGCCAGCTTGGTGTCTCACACTGAAATCCACAGAATACTTATATATGCCTAAGCAAAGAGCGAAGCAGAAGCAGGAGGCAGACTGCTCAATGATTTTTTTTTTTTTTTTTTTTTTTTTTTTTTTTTTTCCCCTGGCCTATCAACCATGGTGTTGGTCATTAAGGCCTTTTATTTTATTTTATTTTATTTTTAATTTATTTATTTATTTTTTTAATTTTATTTATTTATTATTCTTTTAATTTTAATTTTTTGCATATTATTTCTATGCATATATTATTATTATTAGTATTATTATTATTATTATTATTATTATTATTATTATTACATCAAAACTTAAAACTAAACATATATAATAATTTTCCTATTTTGTACTTTCATACAAATAATATTTCTTAATTTAACATCCTAGCTAATAAACTAATCTATGTACCTACTCAACCAATAGCTAACTAGACTATACTAGACCTATACCAGCCAATCGCTAAACCTAGACAGACAAATCGCTAAACCTATATTAGACAATCGCTAAACCTAGCTAATACATCATAATATACAATATATACAACACATAATTTAAAGCATTCATAATTGAAAAATATACATACAAAATGGTAACAACAATAGTAATAAAAAGTCACATCTCTCTGATCAGTTCGGTCTCCCTCAAGAAAGTCATCAATTTATCAGTCACACCACCATCCCCATCACCTAAGAGAGCTGAGAGTGTGAAGGGGACTTTTACTGCATCGCAGTAACTTATGAGGGAAGAACGTTCCCCCACAAATCGCCGACAATGCAGGATGATATGACTGATAGATAACACCTCATTGCAGGTGTTACAATGCGGTGGAAAACGTTTGTCTATATAAGGTTCTAGGTGTGTTATCCTGGTGCAGTTGGTTCGTAATCTTGCAAGGATTTTTTCTTCAAGTCGATTGGGCCGGTTGGCAGTGGCCCAATTACCCAGTTGAGGCTTGATGGTGTTGATGTTAAGTCTGGTCCACTGACCTTGCCACAGAAGATTAATTGAATTCTTTCCGAGGGATAGACACGACTGTAAATCACGAGGGACGTCCCAAGTAACCTCGAGCTCTACAGCCGATTTCGCAAGTAAGTCTGCCCGTTCATTGCCATAAATACGACAATGACCGGGCACCCAGATCAGAGTGAAGGACTTGTTGCATAAGTGCAACTTATTAATGATGCGACCCTGGATTTCATTAGAAATAGTTTGACATGAGTTAATTGCCTGAAGGGCTGACTTGGAGTCTGAGAAAATGACTATTGAATTATAACGAGAATTTAGTGCATAGTCTATGGCTTTGTCTATAGCAAAAAGTTCAGCTGTAAACACAGACGTATGGATCGGCAATCTGTACCTAAGTTCACATTCACTCGACCATACACTCGCACCTACACTTTCATCTGACTTGGAGACGTCGGTGTACACGTGATGAGACCCCAGGTGACTGCGGACTATACCACCAAACAGGTGGTGTATCTCCAACTCCAGCGCCTTTTCTTTCGATGATGGTAACCACGATGTGTTGACGCCGAAGTTGGGTGTCTCCCACGGTGGTATCTTGGTGGTGATGAACTTGTCGCAGTCCCCAAGGTCTATTTGTAGTTGTTGTTCTAGCTGGTGGAGGCGTACAGCCAGTGGCCTCCGTCTTCCATGGTGAAGGTAGTGATGTTGTTGGAGGGAGGCACTGGCTACGTTGCCGATCTCCGACTTCCGGATCGTTGACATTGCGGTGTTGATGGCGAGTTGATCCCGTCGAAGTCGGAGAGGAGGTATGTTCGCCTCCACCTCCATCCTAGCTACACGTGTACACTTCAGAGCTCCCAAACACACACGTAAACATTTATTCTGGTACACATCCAATCTTCCTAGTGTTGTATCTGATGCCGATCCATACACCTGTGAGCCATAGTCTAGCTTTGTACGAATAAGGGTCTTATACACCATTAATAAAGATTTCCTGTCGGCTCCCCATGTGGTACCTGATAGGTACTTAAGGACATTTAAAGGTTTTTCACAACGAACAAGCAAATTATTAACATGATGTGTAAAATTTAATCTCTGGTCAAAATGAATTCCTAAAAATTTAACAGAATTATGAAATGGTACCGGTTGGCCATCTAACGTTACGTTAATTTGAGGTACTCTACGTTTACTGAAAATTACTCCGGTACACTTAGGAACGGAAAACTTAAAGCCCCACTGTAAGGCCCATTGGTGGACAGAATCAAGCGCTGCTTGAATCCGTCCTACTGAAAACTGTGCATTACGTGACGAGTGCCACATTGCACAATCATCAGCATACAACGAGTATTTAAGATTCCTGGGAAGTAGAGCTGATGACAGAATATCATTGATCATGATGTTAAAAAGTGTTGGACTAAGCACGCTTCCCTGTGGCACCCCGTTCTCTTGGACAAAAATGTCCGATGTTACGTTACAGGGAAGGGTGACAGAAAAAGTTCTGTCACGTAAAAAGTTGTTGATGGAAATGGGCAAATTACCTCTTAAACCATAACCGTGAAGCTTCATCAGAATACCGTGTCGCCATGTCATGTCATAGGCTTTATGGATGTCCAAGAACACCCCTACCATGAATTCTTTATTGGCAAATGCCTTTGAAATGCAATGTTCCAGGTTCATCAAGTGATCAACTGTGCTCCGGTGTTTCCGGAAGCCACATTGTCGATCACTCAATAAACCCTTCGCTTCTAAAACAAAAAGTAGCCTATTATTTATCATTCTTTCCATGACTTTACAGAGGCAGGAAGTCAACGCAATAGGTCGAAATGAACTGGGATTCATAAGACGACCAGACTGTTTAGGTATCGGTATGATCCACGCAAAGTGCCATGAGTCTGGGAAGGTGTTATACACCCAAATCTCATTATACACTGCTAGCAACTTGACCAGGTTATCCTGGCCAAGATGCCGGATCATACCGTACGTGATGGTGTCAGGTCTATCGTAAACTCCCGGTTGTATGGGTAGTCTACGTCTTCTGTGGCAAAGTCTATCTCTTGTAGTTCAGCCATACGTTTGTGATGGAGAAAACGTTGGTCGTAATTGGCTGAACTACTTACTTTTGAGAAACTCCTGGCAAGTACGTTTGCTACGTCCACGGGATCGTCGTAGATGTTATTATCCACTTGAAGAGTGGTGATGGGGGTACACGGGCGTTTGTTATTTAGTATCTTTATAGTGGACCAGACTTTTGTAAGTGGTGTAAAACGATTCACCGTGGACACAAACGACCGCCAAGAGTCCCTTTTAGCTCTATTAATTACTCTCCTTGCCTCAGCCCTCGCCCGTTTGTAAGCTATAAAGTTGTTCTGAGTGGGCTGTTTGTCAAAAATCCTGTATCTCCTATTACGCTTCCTTAATGCCTCTCGGCAATCCGTTGACCACCAATGTGCTTCACGCTTATTTCGAATTATAGAGGTTTTGGGAATAGCAACCTCGGCTGCGTGTAAGATGTTTTGTGTTAAATTTCGCATCTTTTCATCTATGGTCTCCCCAGATATATCTAGGTCGACGATCCTCCCGAAAGACCCCCAATCTGCTCTCTTAAAATTAAACTTTGGCACCAAAGGGGCCGAAACTGTATGACTTGAATAAGAGAGACAGATGGGAAAGTGGTCACTACCAAGGGAGTCGGACTCAGGATGCCAAGAAAAATCCTGGTGTATATCCGGGGAGGCCAGAGACAAATCGATAGACGAAAAGTTGCCAGAACGATCGTCAACCCTGGTGGCTTGGCCATCGTTCAGGAGGCAGAGGTTGGATTGTAATATAATGTCTGCCATCTGCCCTCCGCGAGCATCAGTTCTTAAGCTTCCCCACTGACAGTGATGGGCATTAAAGTCGCCCAGTATTAATTTTTTACCATGCAGTTGACCAAATAGATTATGAAATGAATCACTGTCAATGGGGCCGCGTGGCGGACTGTAAAGAGAGCAGATGGATATGTAGGTGTTGTTTATTTTCACTCTGCAAGCAACGGCTTCCAGAGTAGTGTTTAATGTTATTTGTGTCTGTGGATGTGATTTGTGTGTGTATATTGCTACTCCGTGTCCATCGTTTCTCCTGTATGCGTTGTAGTGTTTAAATTGTGTTGGGTCAGAGTGATTCTCCAACCCTGTCTCCTGTAAACAGACGACGTCTGGCCTGTGTGTGTGTAATAATATTGATATGTTGTTCAATTTATTCCCAAGACTTCTACAATTCCACTGTAGTACAGTGAACATGGCGATTTAAGAGTTACGGGGTCGGCCTGAGCGCTTAGTCTTCTTGTGCCGCCCGCCGCGTGGCGAGTAGCTACCGGGGGACCTTTCCCGGTTCTTGCGTCCGGAGACATCCATTGCTTCCTCATCAATGGTGAGTCTCCCAGACTCCACCGAGGAAGAGCTATCCCTTCTCTACCCCGATGAAGTGGGAGTAGGGTGTGTGCAAGGAAGTGACTTGTTTGGTTTTAGGGTGGTGTAGTTAATTTTGTCATACTTGTCTGACTTCTTCTTTTGTTTCTCTGACTGCAAAGCAGCTGCAGCCTGAGAATAGGAGTTAGTAGATTTGGTAATAGTCTTAGAGGGGGTAATAATAGTAGGTGTAGAAGTAGATTGTTCAGCCTGTTCGCTCGGCTCTGACTCAGTCTGAGTACTAATGGTACACATCACGGGTCGAGATATCACCGCCGATGCATACGAGACATTGGGTGATGGAGTCGCTTGCGATCCCATCACCGCCTTCCTCGCATCATGATAGGAGATACCTCGCACTGCCTTCACTGAGCAGACCTCCTTCTCCAGCTTCCACTTGGGACAATCCCTCGAGGAAGTGGAGTGAGTACCCTTACAATGAAAGCAGGAGAGCTCCACTGATGTGCACTTTTCCTCAGCATGGCCAGGCGTCGCGCACCTGCCACACACTGGAGAAGAAGCCTTACAAGTTCGATTTCCGTGTCCATAAATCTGACAGTTCAAGCATCTAAGAGGGTTGGGGATAAAGGGTCTTACTTTAACAATTTCATAACCAATTTTGACAGTTTCAGGAAGTGAAACTTTGCCAAAAGTCAAAATGAGTGTTGCAGTCTTCTTCCTTATACCATCCTCTAATCGTGTAATAAATCTAGCGTCAATTATATCTTGATTCCTCATTTCCTCAATTATTTCTGTTTCTTCCATCATCATTAAATCCCTACAGGTGATTACTCCCCTGCAGGAATTCATGGCTTGAGGAATCTTGGCTTCTACTTCATAATTGTGGATCTGACGTAATTTCAGCAAACTTGCTACTTGTTTTGAATTAAATGTTTTGACTAGGAGGTCTCCAGATGCAAGTTTTTTAACTGATTCAACCAAACCAGCCCAGCCATCAATAACCTTTTGAACAATGAAGGGATTGAGGCCGGCTAGTGGGGCCGAACCAGTGGCATGAAACATAACAAATGATGCATTTTTAACGTCAATGTCAAGGGGTGTTCGAGTCTCGTATCGTCCGTCGTTTCGTGGTGGTGGTCGGTCATGGCCGCCTCCTCCGCTATACGGAGGAGGGGTTGGGAGGGAAGGCAACATAGTAACCACTTCCCCCAAGGATGGGGGGAAGTGGGAAGAGGAAAAGAAAACACCAGAAAAGGATAATACCAGTCCTAATTAACTAATGTTTGAGATCAACCTCTCAACCCACACTAAGGTGGTCCGACTGTGTCTATTCACACCCAGAGCTATCAGTGGGGGAGTCCACCATAGGCAGGAGGCAAAGTTGATCTCAATATAAAGATATAGACACCTACTATATCTACTACCAGCTATGGAGTGAATGAATACTAGCTAAGCCTATTGGTCACCAGAAGGGCGAAAAAAAAGAAACTACTGCCGGTGCGACAGGCCCTGGCAGCTAGAGGAGAGAGCATAAAAACATACAACCTCTCTCTCCACGACCCAGTCTCAAAGTCCCCTGCTCAATGATTTTTTTTTTTTTTTTTTTTTCTGGCCTATCGACCATGGTGTTGGTCATTAAGGCCTTTTTTTTTTTTTTTTTAATTTTTTTTTTTTTTTTTTTTTTTTTATTTATTATTCTTTTAATTTTAACTTTTTGCATATTATTTCTATGCATTATTATTACTATTATTATTATTATTATTATTATTATTATTATTACTATTACACTTAAACTTAAAATTAAACTTAAATACTAATTGTTTTTGTTTTGGTTTTTTGTAACCGTTACAAATAAAAATGTACCTTACTTTAACATCCTAGCTAATAAACTAATCTATGTACCTACTCAACCAATAGCTAACTAGACTAATACCTATTCCAGCCAATCGCTAAACCTAGACAGACAAATCGCTAAACATATATTAGACAATCGCTAAACCTAGCTAATACATCATAATTATACATTATATACAACACAACACATATAACATTCATAATTGCAAAAAATACATACAAAATGGTAACAACAATAATAATATGAAGTCACATCACTCTGATCAGTTCGGTCTCCCTCAAGAAAGTCATCATTATTGGTATAGTGAAACCAGCACAGCTGGATTGCTATAGAATACGCCCCTTCTCAAGCCCAGGCCCCGTATAGGCATAATCTGGGTTGGAAGGGTCAATTCCGTGACGTTCATCGGAAGTAAATAAAATTCAAATCTGGCGCTGTACTGATAGTGGAGCCACCTGGTGGTTTCGTGGTGAGGTATTAAGCCCCTCCTCCGCTGAATACCGCTCGATCACTCTGTCGCGGAACACGTCTCAGTCAACATCTACGCTCCTCGCTGCTACGCTATGGTATTGTGTCACGTGTTCCTGCTAATATTTCCTTTTGTGTTCTAGTGGCTAGCCTGCTTTGCAGATGTATCGTGTGTGTATTCTAGGAGGGTTTTAGGTGTTTATGGATGGGGTTTTTTTCTTCGTTAGGACTGAGTTCTTTTTTCCTTAGCGAAGGGGGGGCTTTTCAGCCCCTTTGTTCGGAGTTTTTCTCCGTTTTTCCCCCCTTTCACCTTTCCTCCTGCCACTAGTACATTCTTCGTGTGTATTTTATCGGGGTTTCTGGGGTTTTTAGCGAGGTTAGTGGGCGCCACGTGGGACTTCACCTCCCCACGTGGTGAGCACATGGGGTCTTTACAGCCCTTCCTCTTGCCTTCCCCGATTATTATGTGTCCCCTCTCGGTAAAGGGGAGTGAGAATTGTGCCCTGGTTCTCTCTTCCTCTCCCAGGCGGGGGTTTTTTATTTGTTTTTTGGTGTTATTCCAATATTTGTAGCCTGGAGTGTTTCTTCTCAGGCTAGCTTGTTGGGGGCTACTTTTCGGGGTTTTTTCCCCTTCCCTGTCCTGCCTCCCTTCCTCCTGCCACTAGTACACGTCTTTTAGTGTATTTTTCCTCGGGGTTTTTTGGTGTTAGCGAGGTTTTTTCCTCCCCACGTGGGGCTCTTTCCTCCCCACGTGGTGCGGGGGTAGGACTACTTAGCCCCTTATCGTTGTTTCCCCCGAGTGTGGTTTAGTGTTACGTGGGGTGCGGGGAGCGAGGATTGTGCCAGGTTCTCGTTTCCCCTTCCCAGCGTATTTTTGGGGTTTTTTCTGGTGTCTTCCCAGTTTGTCTGTTACCCTGGGAATTGCCCATCAGGCTGTCTGTGCCTCTCCTTTGGGGCCTGCAGACCGGAGGTTCTTTCCCAGCCCCCGCGGGGGTGGGGGGGTGGTTTCCCGGGTTGGTGCGTGTGGGGTTTTTTTGTTTGGGGTTCGTTCCCGGGTCCGAGGGGGCTTGCTATCCCCCTCTGCCCGTGTCCTATTATTTTTGTTTGTGTCTTTGTACGCATGGCTTCACATGTTAACCCCTTTTTTGTGAGTTTTTCTCCCGCAGTCTGGCCACCAGCATCGTTCGCCCCACGCACCCTGCTTCACCCCCTAGGCTTGCGACCCTTTGGTGTGTAGTGTGGAAGGCTGTATGTTGTGTTTTTCTCTGCACATGGCGCGAACACGTGTGCGTGTTTGCCCCTTGTGTGGGGATTTTCCCCGTGTGTGTGTTGATTGGGGTGTGCGCTCACGCTGTGACTGTCTTCCCCCGTGTGCGGTGAGTACTTGTTTGGGTTTTTTCTCCTCGGGTTTTTTAGCCCTGTGGGGAGTTAGGTTTTTTATTTGCACGTGTCCCTTCTACTCTGTGTCTTGAGGCCTCTGCACCTTTTTTGTGTTTTTCCTTGTCAGCTCTTTTAGTGTCTAAGGATATTATTCTGATAATGTTGCCTGCACTTCTGTAGCTGCCTTACCAAGCAACGTTTTACTCACTACACCTGCTTGACTTCTTGCTACTACTGTACTGTTCTTGTCTGCGTTGTAGCATTCTTCTTCGTGCAGTACTGTTTTTTCAACATTCAGTACCTTCTCTTTTCTCACAATTCAGTACAGTTTTTTTAGTTTTTAACATTATGCGGTAGGGTAGTAAGACTTTCTATCTTTCTTCTTACATAACTCTTACTTTGTGCTAGCCCATATTGGGGGTAAGAGAAGCTTATTACTTTCTGGTAGAGTAACAAGTTCCTCCTTTTAAAACCCTCTCCCTCCTTGGGTTTCCTAGGGTCTACTCTCGGCTTTTGGGGACCGTGTTTGCGGGGTTTTTCCCCAGCAGTGTGGGGGTGAGTATGTGTGGGTTAGTGTTTTGCCTTGGGAGTTAGTGTTTTCCTCCCTCGGGGTGTTTTGTGTTTTTCCATGTGTGTACACGTGGGTTCACGTGTTAACCCCCTTTTTTCTCCCGCAGTCCACTCGTGCCTTGTGTGCTTCTTCTGGCTGCACCGTGAGGTTGTTCCTCGACGTGCATCACCACTGTTCACCCCGCACATGCTTCTGCACTCCCAGGAGTACGTTCCTGCTACGTGCCTCTCGAGGTCACAGAGGATCTAACTCCTAGCACCCCGCCGAGTCCCCATCGCCTTCCCTGGATGGTTCTGTGCCTCCCTTCCATGGTTTCCCACCATTCCCGGAAGCGAGCCAGACCACCACGCTGGCCCCCCTGGCTACCTGACCGGTACCAGGACCCAGCAGGGAAGCTGCTTCGTCTCCCCCATGGGCGAGCTCCTCGAGCCGCTCTCGGGGGTGCAAGCACGAGTCCAGGAGGAGGTCTCGCCCTCAGGTCCACAGGGTTTCGGGTCCCTAGCACCCCGAGAGGCCTCCTCTCCTTCCTTTAGTCGGCTCTGATAACCCCCCCGAGGTTTCCACCTCAGCAGGAGGGGGTCAGACCGTCGGGCTGCACCCCTGGTCACCTCCCAGGTACCAGGGCCCAGCAAGGAAAGGCTCCTTCTCCCACGCGGACGCGCTCAAAGAGCCGCTCCCGAGGGAGCAAGCGTAGCACCAAATGCAGGTCCTCCTCAGCTAAGGACCCGGTGGGGTACCGACTGACGAACCTGCAGGTCCCTGCCAACTAGGCTCCGACCACAGCCTAGGGACCTACCCATGCACAACCTAGTACCAAAGAGCAGGTCCCTCTCAGCCAAGGACCCGGTAGGGTACTAACTGACAAACCTGCTAGGACCTGGCCAGCTAGGGGGCTACCCAGGCACAACCTAGTGCCAAGAACAGGACCTTTTCAGCCCAGGACCCGGTGGGGTACTAACGGGCAAGCCTGCTAGGACCTAACCAGCTAGGCTCCTACTACAGCCTAGGGTGCTACCCATGCACGACCTAGTGCCAACAGCAGGACCCACTCAGCCAAGGACCCGGTAGGGTCCCGACTGATAAACCTGTTAAGACCTGGCCAGCTAGGGTTCTACCCATGCACATTCTAGGGCCAAGAGCAGGACCCGCTCAGCCAAGGACCCGGTAGGGTACTGACTGACAAGCCTGCGAGGACCTGGCCAGCCAGTCTCCTCCACTATCTAGGTGCTGCCTATGCACAACCTAGCACCAATAGCAGGACCCGCTCAACCAACAACCCGGGAGGGTACTGACTGAGAGGCCTGCTGGGACCTAGCCAGCTAGGCTTCGACCACAGCCAAGGTTCTACCTGTGCACAACCTAGGGGCTACCTCGGGCTCAGCCAAGGCGCTACCTATGCACAACCTAGGGCGCTACCCGGGGCTCAACCTAGTGCGACATGGTCCTCAGCCTAGGGGCTACCTGGACCTGAACCTAGTGGCTACCTGGACCTGAACCTAGTGGCTAGCTGGACCTGAACCTGGGGTCCCAGCCTAGGGGGTACCTGGGACTCAGCCTACGGCAGCTAGTTCATGAGAGTTTATAACACACGGCCTCTTTGCCGCGTGAGGGAAATAGGAGAGCGAATGCGATAACGTTTCAAAACGTTCTCAGAACTGTAACAACACTCAAACTCGGAGGTTTTTCCAGTCACTGGCCTCCCTGACAGTGACGTTTTTACGTCCCTCTTTTCCCGTAATGATTCGCAGGTGGTTACCAGGGTTCTCCGAAACGTGAATCATTCTTTACCAAGAACGAGACACCCTACCCTGTGCTGACGTAGGTTTTCAATGGAGGTATGTCTTCCAGCGGTGGGGCAACTGTTGGTCCCCCATAATTTCCCACAGGTAACTGCTTGACCCACCAGTCTTCTGTTCTGCTTGGCTGGAAGGTTTTCAAAGTAGTTTCCTCACCTCACGGTGGTCCTTACCAAATTCAAACAAACCATTGATAAACTATACGGCTCCGGTTGTTGCCTACCGTCCTACCAAGCTGCACATGTCACTCTTGGTGTCATGTCCAAGCTCTCAAGGATGATATTACAGCTACCCTAGTCCTCGCCTCGGATCACCTGTTTTGTTTCCCCATAACAGGGAGACATGGAGCAGCAAGATTTGTGTCTTGTACACCATACTCACTCAATGGGGGCTTCTTAACTACGTCCTTAACCTCTCATCGCACGCATTCCACTTAGGGGATGGGGGCGAGGGGATATTGGGGCTTCGGCTTTCCCTGGTCGATGCCTTGTATTAGTGCCCAGGACGGCCCTGGCGTTACACTCTCGACACTGTCCCAGACAGCCTCGTGAGATTTAAGGTTCGCCTCATTCCCTAGTGGGGGAGCCGGCCAATTATGTGCCACCCCACAGTCCCACTATTGCAACGGTACCCGTTCCTGAACCCGCCCTTCTCACCTTCCCTGCCGCGTCGCCGGTAGGGGACTCGAGTCCACCTGGGGATTTTGGAGCCGTTCCCGTTCCCCCAATCTCTCTGGGTCTCGAGTCCCCGGGGGGCACCCTGGCGGAGGAGCTGGCTGCCTCTCCTCCCCCTTTCCCGTCGCCTCATCCTGTGGACGACGGGTACCTTCCCTACTCTTGGGCCTTTCTTCCTTCGTCCTGGACTCACTCTTCAGAGGAGGTCAGACGGGTGCGTAGTCTCCCGATCCTTCTCAACCAGAGGTTTGGGTGAGGAGGCACGACGGGCTAGTGAAGCGGGAAGCGGACGAACTTTTTGGTTTGTCCGTAGGCCACGCGCCCTTCCCCACCTACCATGGTGGAGGCGGCGGGACCCGTTCCTGGACCTGCTCTATCCGAGTCCCCGCGGGGGAGCGGGTACGGGATCTGGGGGGGGGGCGGGACATCCACCACATCCTTCAAGACGAAGTATCTGTTCCACTCGCTCTCCCTCACCCCCTGTGTTGCAATGGGGACTCCGCCCACCTTACCACTGGGTCCCCGTGGGAGACAGAAAAGGGGGAGGGTACGCCCGAATGGAAAAGGTCGGACGACTTACCTTCTGTCACCAGACATCCCTTACGTCATCTCCATTCTGTACAGTCTCATGTTTAGAACTTCTTGGTGTTTCTTTTCTCCTCTCGGGATATTTTACCCGAACCTAGGCCATAGCCTAGGTTCGGAGGACCCTAACAACAAAAATGGGGGGGGGGGGGGGTCCTCGACCCCCTGGCCCATCCCCTCGAGGGTGTCTTTAAAGACTTACGACTTGTAACACTTTCTGGTTTTAACCGAAAGTTGTCCGTATATAATGATAATAAATTATATGCGTAACAACCCTTCCACAGCAGCTACCACCCTAGCTTTGGGAAATCGTTTTACGATGGTCGGCCACCTCCACTGTTCGCCTCACGCACCCTGCTTCACGCCCAAGGGTTACGACCCTTTGGCGCGCGGTGTGTGCCGCCCCGGGTCTGAGCTGTGTCGGGAGACACCCGCCTCTGCCCGCACCCAAAACTCCCCCGCCCTTGCCTCCTTTCGTAACACGGGGACTAGGGCCTGGAGAATGGCGGGCCCAGACTCCCTCCTGGCCCTTCACCGCGTCCTTTTCCTACCTGACCTTCGAGGGGGTTCCTCTGGAGGTTTGTCACCTCCTCCAGAAAGCTCTCTTGTTGCTCGCCTTAGCTACAGGGTACAGGGCCTCTCAGTTGGCAGCCCTTACCCGTCACACAGCCTTTTCATCTGTAAGCCCTAACCTTACTTCTTTAACTATCCCCCCCTCTCCCGCTTTCCTGGCTAAGAACGAGCAGGCTGACGACAGGATTGGCCCTCTCGCAGTACCCTCGTTCCTGAGGGCTGGAAGTTTCCACCCCCTCTGGCCAGTCCACGCGTTTCTACATACGTGGAGGCGACGAGAGGGGCTTCTCCGGACCACCTCTTCTACAACTCTAGGTCCGGTAACCCTCTTTTCCCTAGGTCAATCGGATGGGAGACTGGATATATATATTAAACACAGGATTACTGCATCCTTGTGTCCTCCTTCATCCTCTCGGGATCGCATGACCTGAGCCGGGGCCATAGCCCTAGCTCAGAGGACTTTAATAACAAAGGGGGGGGGGGGTTGGGGGGGGGCCGGGGGCACCCCCTCTCCTGTACCTGACCCCTCGAGTCTGCCTATATAGACTTTAGTTGGTTAACAATTCTGGTCTATAACAGAATAGTCTACGGTATATATATTTTATTATAAGCTATTACAACACTTCCACCACAGCTAGTCCCCTAGCCATTCTTGGAAGTTGCTTTAGCTTCAGCCTCACCTTAGCTCGGTTACCTGTTATGATGGGGGGGGGGGGGCCAGGGTCACAGCTAGGGTCACACCCTCCCCCTCCTCTCCTAGACCCGACCCCTCGAGTCTGCCTTTAAAGAAGACCCGAACCCTCGAGTGTGCCTATAAAGACTTTATGTGTAACAATTCTGGTCTATAACAGAATGATCTACGGGTATATGGGATAAGCTACTACACCCCCACCACGGCTACTCACCTAGCCAGTGTTGGGAGGTGCGTTAGCTTCTGCCTCACCGGGCTCGGTTACCTTTCCTACCCTCCGCTCTCAACCACTCTTAACTAGCACGTGATTGCCTCCACCTCACCTCCCACCTACCGCATCGCATGCATAGCAATCCAGCTGTGCTGGTTTCACTATACCAATAATAGTGCATTTGTCGCGGCCTCTGGCTGCTTAAATTGTATTTATTGGTTGTGAAACCAGCACAGCTTTGACTGTCCCACCCACCTCCCGATGCGGCAGGCATTCACTTCTTTCTCATTGGAGTGATCGAGCGGTATTCAGCGGAGGAGGGGCTTAATACCTCACCACGCCACCACCAGGTGGCTCCACTATCAGTACAGCGCCAGATTTGAATTTTATTTACTTCTGATGAACGTCACGGAATTGACTCTTCCAACCCAGATTATGCCTATACGGGGCCTGGGCTTGAGAAGGGGCGTATTCTATAGCAATCCAGCTGTGCTGGTTTCACAACCAATAAATACATTATTGGTATAGTGAAACCAGTACAGCTGGTTGCTATAGAATAGGCCCCTTCACAAGCCCAGGCCCCGTGTAGGCATAATCTGGGTTGGAAGGGTCAATTCCGTGACGTTCATCAGAAGTAAATAAAATTCAAATCTGGCGCTGTACTGATAGTGGAGCCACCTGGTGGTGGTGAGGTGAGGTATTAAGCCCCTCCTCCGCTGAATACCGCTCGTCCACTCTGTCGCGGAACACATCTCAGTCAACATCTACGCTCCTCGCTGCTACGCTATGGTATTGTTTCACGTGTTCCTGCTAATATTTTCTTTTGTGTTCTAGTGGCTAGCCTGCTTTGGCAGATGTATCGTGTGTGTATTCTAGGAGGGTTTTAGGTGTGTATGGGGGTTTTTTCTTCGTTAGGACTTAGTTCTTTTTTCCTTAGCGAAGGGGGGTTTTTCAGCCCCTTTGTTCGGAGTTTTTCTCCGTTTTTCCCCCCTTTCACCTTTCCTCCTGCCACTAGTACATTCTTCGTGTGTATTTTATCGGGGTTTCTGGGGTTTTTAGCGAGGTTAGTGGGCGCCACGTGGGACTTCACCCCACGTGGTGTGCACATGGGGTCTTTGCAGCCCTTCCTCTTGCCTTCCCCGATTATTATGTGTCCCCTCTCGGTAAAGGGGAGTGAGAATTGTGCTCTGGTTCTCTCTTCCTCTCCCAGGCGGGGGTTTTTTATTTAATTTTGGGTGTTTTTCCAATATTTGTAGCCTGGAGTGTTTCTTCTCAGGCTAGCTTGTTGGGGGCTACTTTTCGGGGTTTTTTCCCCTTCCCTGTCCTGCCTCCCTTCCTCCTGCCACTAGTACACGTCATTTAGTGTATTTTTCCTCGGGGTTTTTTGGTGTTAGCGAGGTTTTTTCCTCCCCACGTGAGGCTCTTTCCTCCCCACGTGGTGCGGGGGTAGGACTACTTAGCCCCTTATCGTTGTTTCCCCCGAGTGTGGTTTAGCGTTACGTGGGGTGGGGGGAGCGAGGATTGTGCCAGGTTCTCGTTTCCCCTTCCCAGCGTATTTTTGGGGTTTTTTCTGGTGTCTTCCCAGTTTGTTGGTTACCCTGGGAATTGCCCTTCAGGCTGTCTGTGCCTCTCCTTTGGGGCCTGCAGACCAGAGGTTCTTTCTCAGCCCCCGCGGGGGAGGGGGGGGGTGGTTTCCCGGGTTGGTGCGTGTGGGGTTTTTTGTTTGGGGTTCGTTCCCGGGTCCGAGGGGGCTTGCTATCCCCCTCTGCCCGTGTCCTATTATTTTTGTTTGTGTCTTTGTACGCATGGCTTCACGTGTTAACCCCTTTTTTGTGAGTTTTTCTCCCGCAGTCTGGCCACCAGCATCGTTCGCCCCACGCACCCTGCTTCACCCCCTAGGCTTGCGACCCTTTGGTGTGTAGTGTGGAAGGCTGTATGTTGTGGTTTTCCCTGCACATGGTGCGAACACGTGTGCGTGTTTAGCCCCTTGTGTGGGGATTTTCCCCGTGTGTGTTTTGATTGGTGTGTGCGCTCACGCTGTGACTGTCTTCCCCCGTGTGCGGTGAGTACTTGTTTGGGTTTTTTCTCCTCGGGTTTTTTAACCCTGTGGGGAGTGAGGTTTTTTATTTTGCACGTGTCCCTTCTACTCTGTGTCTTGGGACCTCTGCACCTTTTTGGTGTTTTTCCTTGTCAGCTCTTTTAGTGTCTTAGGATATTATTCTGATAATGTTGCCTGCACTTCTGTAGCTGCCTTACCAAGCAACGTTTTACTCACTACACCTGCTTGACTTCTTGCTACTACTGTTCTGTTCTTGTCTGCGTTGTAGCATTCTTCTTCGTGCAGTACTGTTTTTTCAACATTCAGTACCTTCTCACATTTCAGTACAGTTTTTTATAGTTATGCGGTAGGGTAGTAAGACTTACTATCTTTCTTCTTACATAACTCTTACTTTGTGCTTGCCCTTATTGGGGGTAAGAGAAGCTTATTACTTTCTGGTAGAGTAAAAAGTCCCTCCTTTTAAACCCTCTCCCCCCTTGGGTTTCCTAGGGTCTACTCTCGGCTTTTGGGGACCGTGTTTGCGGGGTTTTTCCCCAGCAGTGTGGGGGTGAGTATGTGTGGTTTAGTGTTTTGCCTTGGGAGTTAGTGTTTTCCTCCCTCGGGGTGTTTTGTGTTTTTCCATGTGTGTACACGTGGGTTCACGTGTTAACCCCCTTTTTTCTCCCGCAGTCCACTTGTGCCTTGTGTGCTTCTTCTGGCTGCACCGTGAGGTTATTCCTCGACGTGCATCACCACTGTTCACCCCGCACATGCTTCTGCACTCCCAGGAGTACGTTCCTGCTACGTGCCTCTCGAGGTCACAGAGGATCTAACTCCTAGCACTCCTCCGAGTCCCCATCGCCTTCCTTGGATGGTTCTGTGCCTCCCTTCCATGGTTTCCCACCATTCCCGGAAGCGAGCCAGACCACCACGCTGGCCCCCCTGGCTACCTGACCGGTACCAGGACCCAGCAGGGAAGCTGCTTCGTCTCCCCCATGGGCGAGCTCCTCGAGCCGCTCTCGGGGGTGCAAGCACGAGTCCAGGAGGAGGTCTCGCCCTCAGGTCCACAGGGTTTCGGGTCCCTAGCACCCCGAGAGGCCTCCTCTCCTTCCTTTAGTCGGCTCTGATAACCCCCCCGAGGTCTCCACCTCAGCAGGGGGGGGTCAGACCGTCGGGCTGCACCCCTGGTCACCTCCCAGGTACCAGGGCCCAGCAAGGAAAGGCTCCTTCTCCCACGCGGACGCGCTCAAAGAGCCGCTCCCGAGGGAGCAAGTGTAGCACCAAATGCAGGTCCTCCTCAGCTAAGGACCCGGTGGGTACCGACTGACGAACCTGCAGGTCCCTGCCAACTAGGCTCCGACCACAGCCGAGGGACCTACCCATGCACAACCTAGTACCAAAGAGCAGGTCCCTCTCAGCCAAGGACCCGGTAGGGTACTAACTGTCAAACCTGCTAGGACCTGGCCAGCTAGGGGGCTACCCAGGCACAACCTAGTGCCAAGAACAGGACCTTTTCAGCCCAGGACCCGGGGGGGTACTAACGGGCAAGCCTGCTAGGACCTAACTAGCTAGGCTCCTACTACAGCCTAGGGTGCTACCCATGCACGACCTAGTGCCAACAACAGGACCCACTCAGCCTAGGACCCGGTAGGGTCCCGACTGATAAACCTGTTAAGACCTGGCCAGCTAGGGTTCTACCCATGCACATCCTAGGGCCAAGAGCAGGACCCGCTCAGCCAAGGACCCGGTAGGGTACTGACTGACAAGCCTGCGAGGACCTGGCCAGCCAGTCTCCTCCACTATCTAGGGGCTGCCTATGCACAACCTAGCACCAATAGCAGGACCCGCTCAACCAACAACCCGGGAGGGTACTGACTGAGAGGCCTGCTGGGACCTAGCCAGCTAGGCTTCGACCACAGCCAAGGTTCTACCTGTGCACAACCTAGGGGCTACCTCGGGCTCAGCCAAGGCGCTACCTATGCACAACCTAGGGCGCTACCCGGGGCTCAACCTAGTGCGACATGGTCCTCAGCCTAGGGGCTACCTGGACCTGAACCTAGTGGCTACCTGGACCTGAACCTAGTGGCTAGCTGGACCTGAACCTGGGGTCCCAGCCTAGGGGGTACCTGGGACTCAGCCTACGGCAGCTAGTTCATGAGGGTTTGTAACACACGGCCTCTTTGCTGCGTGAGGGAAATAGGAGAGCGAATGCGATAACGTTTCAAAACGTTTCTCAGAACTGTAACAACACTCAAACTCGGAGGTTTTTCCAGTCACTGGCCTCCCTGACAGTGACGTTTTTACGTCCCTCTTTTCCCGTAATGATTCGCAGGTGGTCACCAGGGTTCTCCGAAACGTGAATCATTCTTTACCAAGAACGAGACACCCTACCCTGTGCTGACGTAGGTTTTCAATGGAGGTATGTCTTCCAGCGGTGGGGCAACTGTGGGTCCCCCATATTTTCCCACAGGTAACTGCTTGACCTACCAGTCTTCTGTTCTGCTTGGTTGGAAGGTTTTCAAAGTAGTTCCTCACCTCTCGGTGGTCCTTACCAAATTCGAACAAACCATTGATTAACTATACGGCTCCGGTTGTTGCCTACCGTCCTACCAAGCTGCACATGTCACTCTTGGTGTCATGTCCAAGCTCTCAAGGATGATATTACAGCTACCCTAGTCCTCGCCTCGGATCACCTGTTTTGTATCCCCATAACAGGGGGACATGGAGCAGCAAGATTTGTGTCTTGTACACCATACTCACTCAATGGGGGCTTCTTAACTACGTCCTTAACCTTTCGTCGCACGCATTCCACTTAGGGGATGGGGGCGAGGGGATATTGGGGCTTCAGCTTTCCCTGGTCGATGCCTTGTATTAGTACTCAGGACGGTCCTGGCGTTACACTCTCGACACTGTCCCAGACAGCCTCGTGAGATTTAAGGTTCGCCTCATTCCCTAGTGGGGGAGCCGGCCGATTATGTGCCACCCCACAGCCCCACTATTGCAACGGTACCCGTTCCTGAACCCGCCCTTCTCACCTTCCCTGCCGCGTCGCCGGTAGGGGACTCGAGTCCACCTGGGGATTTTGGAGCCGTTCCCGTTTCCCCAATCTCTCTGGGTCTCGAGTCCCCGGGGGGCACCCTGGCGGAGGAGCTGGCTGCCTCTCCTCCCCCTTTCCCGTCGCCTCATCCTGTGGACGACGGGTACCTTCCCTACTCTTGGGCCTTTCTTCCTTCGTCCTGAACTCACTCTTCAGAGGAGGTCAGACGGGTGCGTAGTCTCCCGATCCTTCTCAACCAGAGGTTTGGGTGAGGAGGCACGACGGGCTAGTGAAGCGGGAAGCGGACGAACTTTTTGGTTTGTCCGTAGGCCACGAGCCCTTCCCCACCTACCATGGTGGAGGCGGCGGGACCCGTTCCTGGACCTGCTCTATCCGAGTCCCCGCGGGGAGCGGGTACGGGATCTGGGGGGGGGGGGCGGGACATCCACCTCATCCTTCAAGACGAGGTATCTGTTCCACTCGCTCTCCCTCACCCCCTGGGTTGCAATGGGGACTCCGCCCACCTTACCACAGGGTCCCCGTGGGAGACAGAAAAGGGGGAGGGTACGCCCGAATGGAAAAGGTCGGACGGCTTACCTTCTGTCACCAGACATCCCTTACGTCATCTCCATTCTGTACAGTCTCATGTTTAGAACATCTTGGGGTTTCTTTTCTCCTCTCGGGATATTTTACCCGAACCTAGGCCATAGCCTAGGTTCGGAGGACCCTAACAACAAAAATGGGGGGGGGGGGTCCTCGACCCCCTGGCCCATCCCCTCGAGGGTGTCTTTAAAGACTTACGACTTGTAACACTTTCTGGTTTTAACCGAAAGTTGTCCGTATATAATGATAATAAATTATATGCGTAACAACCCTTCCACAGCAGCTACCACCCTAGCTTTGGGAAATCGCTTTACGATGGTCGGCCACCTCCACTGTTCGCCTCACGCACCTTGCTTCACGCCCAAGGGTTACGACCCTTTGGCGCGCGGTGTGTGCCGCCCCGGGGCTGAGCTGTGTCGGGAGACACCCGCCTCTGCCCGCACCCAAAACTCCCCCGCCCTTGCCTCCTTTCGTAACACGGGGACTAGGGCCTGGAGAATGGCGGGCCCAGACTCCCTCCTGGCCCTTCACTGCGTCCTTTTCCTACCTGACCTTCTAAGGGGTTCCTCTGGAGGGTTTGTCACCTCCTCCAGAAAGCTCTCTTCCTGCTCGCCTTAGCTACAGGGTACAGGGCCTCTCAGTTGGCAGCCCTTACCCGTCACACAGCCTTTTCATCTGTAAGCCCTAACCTTACTTCTTTAACTATCCCCCCCTCTCCCGCTTTCCTGGCTAAGAACGAGCAGGCTGACGACAGGATTGGCCCTCTCGCAGTACCCTCGTCCCTGAGGGCTGGAAGTTTCCACCCCCTCTGGCCAGTCCACGCGTTTCTACATACGTGGAGGCAACGAGAGGGGCTTCTCCGGACCACCTCTTCTACAACTCTAGGTCCGGTAACCCTCTTTTCCCTAGGTCAATCGGATGGGTGACTGGATATATATATTAAACACAGGATTACTGCATCCTTGTGTCCTCCTTCATCCTCTCGGGATCGCATGACCTGAGCCGGGTCCATAGCCCTAGCTCAGAGGACTTTAATAACAAAGGGGGGGGTGGGGGGTGGGGGGGGGGCCGGGGGCACCCCCTCTCCTGTACCTGACCCCTCGAGTCTGCCTATATAGACTTTAGTTGGTTAACAATTCTGGTCTATAACAGAATAGTCTACGGTATATACTAAAATAAATCACATTGTTACGGAATTCTTGTGTATTTATTTTCCAAACAATTACTTTACTACGATGAGTGACAGGAGATATTATTACACAAGATATCTGGATCCTAGTGTCCTCCTTCATCCCCTCGGGATCACATTACCTGAGCGAGGGCCATAGCCCTAACTCAGAAGACTTGAATAAGGGGGGGGGGGGGGAGGGGGGGTGGTTGCCATGGGCACCTCCCCCCCTCCTCTCCTAGGCCCGAACCCTCGAGTCTACCTATAAAGACTTTATGTGTAACAATTCTGATCTACAACAGAATGGTCTACGGTTATATGGTATAAGCTACTTCTCCCCCACCACGGCTATTCACCTAGCCAGTGTCGGGAGGGGCGTTAGCTGCTTCCTCACCGGGCTCGGTTACCTTTCCTGCCCTCCGCTCTCAACCACTCTTAACTAGCACGTGATTGCCTCCACCTCACCTCCCACCTACCGCATCGCATGCTTAGCAACCAGCTGTACTGGTTTCACTATACCAATAATAGTGCATTTGTCGCGGCTTCTAGCCGCTTAAATTGTATTTATTGGTTTGTGAAACCAGTACAGCTTCTACTGTCCCACCCACCTCCCGATGCGGCAGGCACTCACTTCTTTCTCATTGGAGTGGACGAGCGGTATTCAGCGGAGGAGGGGCTTAATACCTCACCTCACCACCACCAGGTGGCTCCACTATCAGTACAGCGCCAGATTTGAATTTTATTTACTTCTGATGAACGTCACGGAATTGACCCTTCCAACCCAGATTATGCCTACACGGGGCCTGGGCTTGTGAAGGGGCCTATTCTATAGCAACCAGCTGTACTGGTTTCACAAACCAATAAATACAATTTAAGCGGCTAGAAGCCGCGACAAATGCACTAATTTAAGCGGCCAGAGGCCGCGACAAATGCACTAATTTATCAGTCACACCACCATCCCCATCACCTAAGAGAGCTGAGAGTGTGAAGGGGACTTTTACTGCATCACAGTAACTCATGAGGGAAACACGTTCCCCCACAAATCGCCGACAATGCAGGATGATATGACTGATAGATAACACCTCATTGCAGGTGTTACAATGCGGTGGAAAACGTTTGTCTATATAAGGATCTAGGTGTGTTATCCTTGTGCAATTTGTTCTTAGTCTTGCCAAAATCCTTTCTTCCAGTCTGTTGGGCCGGTTGGCAGTGGCCCAATTACCCAGTTGAGGCTTGATGGTAGAGATGTTTAGTCTGGTCCACTGACCTTGCCACAGAAGATTAATTTATTTCTTTCCGAGGGATAGACACGACTGTAAATCACGAGGGACGTCCCAAGTAACCTCGAGCTCTACAGCCGATTTTGCAAGTAAGTCTGCCCGTTCATTGCCATAAATACGACAATGCCCGGGCACCCAGATCAGAGTGAAGGACTTGTTGCATAAGTGCAACTTATTAATGATGCGACCCTGGATTTCATTAGAAATAGTTTGACATGAATTAATTGCCTGAAGGGCTGACTTGGAGTCTGAAAAAATGACTATTGAATTATGAAGAGAATTCAGTGCATAGTCTATGGCTTTGTCAATTACAAAAAGTTCAGCTGTAAACACAGATGTATGTATCGGCAATCTGTTCCTAAGTTCACATTCACTCGACCATACACTCGCACCCACACTTTCATTTGACTTGGAGCCGTCAGTGTACACGTGATGAGACCCCAGGTGACTGCCGACTATACCACCAAACAGGTGGTGTATCTCCAACTCCGGCGCCTTTTCTTTCGATGATGGTAACCACGATGTGTTGACGCCGAAGTTGGGTGTCTCCCACGGTGGTATCTTGGTGGTGATGAACTTGTCGCAGTCCCCGAGGTCTATTTGTAGTTGTTGTTCTAGTTGGTGGAGGCGCACAGCCAGTGGTTTCCGTCTTCCGTGGTGAAGGTAGTGATGTTGTTGAAGGGAGGCACTGGCCACGTTACCGATCTCCGACTTCCGGATCGTAGACATAGCGGTGTTGAGTGCGAGTTGATCCCGTCGAAGTCGGAGAGGAGGTATGTTCGCCTCCACCTCCATCCTAGCTACACGTGTACACTTCAGAGCTCCCAAACACACACGTAAACATTTATTCTGGTACACATCCAATCTTCCTAGTGTTGTATCTGATGCCGATCCATACACCTGTGAGCCATAGTCTAGCTTTGTACGAATAAGGGTCTTATACACCATTAATAAAGATTTCCTGTCGGCTCCCCATGTGGTACCTGATAGGTACTTAAGGACATTTAAAGGTTTTTCACAACGAACAAACAAATTATTAACATGATGTGTAAAATTTAATCTTTGGTCAAAATGAATTTCTAAAAATTTAACAGAATTATGAAATGGTACCGGTTGGCCATCTAACGTTACGTTAATTTGAGGTACTCTACGTTTACTGAAAATTACTCCGGTACACTTAGGAACGGAAAACTTAAAGCCCCACTGTAAGGCCCATTGGTGGACAGAGTCAAGCGCTGCTTGAATCCGTCCTACTGAAAACTGTGCATTACGTGACGAGTGCCACATTGCACAATCATCAGCATACAACGAGTATTTAAGATTCCTGGGAACTAGAGCTGATGACAGAATATCATTGATCATGATGTTAAAAAGTGTTGGACTAAGCACGCTTCCCTGTGGCACCCCGTTCTCTTGGACAAAAATGTCCGATGTTACATTACAGGGAAGGGTGACAGAGAAGGTTCTGTCACGCAAAAAGTTGTTAATGAAAATGGGCAAATTACCTCTTAAACCATAACCGTGAAGCTTCATCAGAATACCGTGTCGCCATGTCATGTCATAGGCTTTATGGATGTCCAAGAACACCCCTACCATGAATTCTTTATTGGCAAATGCCTTTGAAATGCAATGTTCCAGGTTCATCAAGTGATCAACTGTGCTCCGGTGTCTCCGGAAGCCACATTGTCGATCACTCAGTAAACCCTTCGCTTCTAAAACAAAAAGTAGCCTATTATTTATCATTCTTTCCATGACTTTACAGAGGCAAGAAGTCAACGCAATAGGTCGAAATGAACTGGGATTCACAAGACGACCAGACTGTTTAGGTATCGGTATGACCCACGCAAAGTGCCATGAGTTTGGAAAGGTGTTAGACACCCAAATCTCATTATACACTGCTAGCAACTTGACCAGGTTATCCTGGCCAAGATGCCGGATCATACCGTACGTGATGGTGTCAGGTCCAGGACTGGTGTCTTTACAGGATCTTAGGGCAAGGAGAAGTTCGTCTATCGTAAACTCCCGGTTGTATGGGTAGTCTACGTCTTCTGTGGCAAAGTCTATCTCTTGTAGTTCAGCCATACGTTTGTGATGGAGAAAACGTTGGTCGTAATTGGCTGAACTACTTACTTTTGAGAAACTCCTGGCAAGTACGTTTGCTACGTCCACGGGATCGTCGTAGATGTTGTTGTCCACTTGAAGAGTGGTGATGGGAGTATACGGGCGTTTGTTATTTAATATCTTTATAGTGGACCAGACTTTTGTAAGTGGTGTAAAACGATTCACCGTGGACACAAACGACCGCCAAGAGTCTCTTTTAGCTCTATTAATTACTTTCCTTGCCTCAGCCCTCGCCCGTTTGTAAGCTATAAAGTTGTTCTGAGTTGGCTGTTTGTCAAAAATCCTGTATCTCCTATTACGTCTCCTTAATGCCTCTCGGCAATCCGTTGACCACCAATGTGCTTCACGCTTATTTCGAATTATAGAGGTTTTGGGAATAGCAACCTCGGCTGCGTGTAAGATGTTTTGTGTTACATTTCGCATCTTTTCATCTATGGTCTCCCCGGATATATCTAGGTCGACGATCCTCCCGAAAGACCCCCAATCTGCTCTCTTAAAATTGAACTTTGGCACCAAAGTGGCCGAAACAGTATGACTTGAATAAGAGAGACAGATGGGAAAGTGGTCACTACCAAGGGAGTCGGACTCAGGATGCCAAGAAAAATCCTGGTGTATATCCGGGGAGGCCAGAGACAAATCGATAGACGAAAAGTTGCCAGAACGATCGTCAACCCTGGTGGCTTGACCATCGTTCAGGGGGCAGAGGTTGGATTGTAGTATTATGTCTGCCATCTGCCCTCCGCGAGCATCAGTTCTTAAGCTTCCCCACTGACAGTGATGGGCATTAAAATCGCCCAGTATTAATTTTTTTCCGTGAAGTTGCCCAAATAGATTATGAAATAAATCACTGTCAATGGGGCCGCGTGGCGGACAGTAAAGAGAGCAGATGGATATGTAGGTGTTGTGTAATTTCACTCTGCAAGCAATGGCTTCCAGAGTAGTGTTTAATGTTATTTGTGTCTGTGGATGTGATTTGTGTGTGTATATTGCTACTCCGTGTCCATCGTTTCTCCTGTATGCGTTGTAATGTTTAAATTGTGTTGAGTCAGAGTGATTCTCCAACCCTGTCTCCTGTAAACAGACGACGTCTGGCCTGTGTGTGTGTAATAATATTGATATGTTGTTCAATTTATTCCCAAGACTTCTACAATTCCACTGTAGTACAGTGAACATGGCGATTTAAGAGTTACGGGGTCGGCCTGCGTGCTTAGTCTTCTTGTGCCGCCCGCCGCGTGGCGAGTAGCTACCGGGGGACCTTTCCCGGTTCTTGCGTCCGGAGACATCCATTGCTTCCTCATCAATGGTGAGTCTCCCAGACTCCACCGAGGAAGAGCTATCCCTTCTCTCCCCCGATGAAGTGGGAGTAGGGTGTGTGCAAGGAAGTGACTTTGGTTTTAGGGTGGTGTAGTTTACTTTATCTTTCTTGTCTGACTTCTTCTTTTGTTGTTTCTCTGACTGCAAAGAAGCTGCAGCCTGAGAATAGGAGTTAGTAGATTTGGTAATAGTCTTAGAGGGGGTAATAATAGTAGGTGTAGTAGTAGAGTGATCAGCCTGTTCGCTCAGCTCTGACTCAGTCTGAGTACTAATGGTACACATCACGGGTCGAGATATCACCGCCGATGCATACGAGACATTGGGTGATGGGGTCGCTTGCGATCCCATCACCGCCTTCCTCGCATCATGATAGGAGATACCTCGCACTGCCTTCACTGAGCAGACCTCCTTCTCCAGCTTCCACTTGGGACAATCCCTCGAGGAAGTGGAGTGAGTACCCTTACAATGAAAGCAGGAGAGCTCCACTGATGTGCACTTTTCCTCAGCATGGCCAGTCGTCGCGCACCTGCCACACACTGGAGAAGAAGCCTTACAAGTACGATTTCCGTGTCCATAAATCTGACAGTTCAAGCATCTAAGAGGGTTGGGGATAAAGGGCCTTACTTTAACGATTTCATAACCTATTTTGACAGTTTCAGGAAGTGAAACTTTGCCAAAAGTCAAAATTAGTGTTGCAGTCTTCTTCCTTATACCATCCTCTAATCGTGTAATAAATCTAGCGTCAATTATATCTTGATTCTTCATTTCCTCAATTATTTCAGTTTCTTCCATCATCATTAAATCCCTACAGGTGATTACTCCCCTGCAGGAATTCATGGCTTGAGGAATCTTGGCTTCAACTTCATAATTGTGAATCTGACGTAATTTTAGCAAAGTGGCTACTTGTTTAGAATTGAATGTTTTTACTAGGAGGTCTCCAGATGCAAGTTTTTTTACTGATTCAACCACACCAGCCCAGCCATCAATAACCTTTTGAACAATGAAAGGATTGAGGCCGGCTAGTGGGGCCGAACCAGTGGCATGTAACATAACAAAAGATGCATTTTTAACGTCTATGTCAAGGGGTGTTCGAGTCTCGGTTCGTCCGTCATTCCGTGGTTCGTTAGTTCGTGGTGGTGGTCGGTCATGGCCGCCTCCTCCGCTATACGGAGGAGGGGTTGGGAGGGAAGGCAACATAGTAACCACTTCCCCCAAGATGGGGGAAAGTGGGAAGAGGAAAAGAAAACACCAGAAAAGGATAATACCAGTCCTAATTAACTAATGTTTGAGATCAACCTCTCAACCCACACTAAAGTGGTCCGTCTGTGTTTAGTCACACCCAGAGCTATCAGTGGGGGAGTCCACCATAGGTAGGAGGCAAAGTTGATCTCAATATAAAGATATAGACACCTACTATATCTTCTACCAGCTATGGAGGGAATGACTACTAGCTAAGCCTAGTGGTCACCAAAAGGGCGAAAAAAAAAGAAACTACTACCGGTGCGGCAGGCCCTGGCAGCTAGAGGAGAGAGCATAAAAACATACAACCTCTCTCTCCACGACCCAGTCTCAAAGTCTCCTGCTCAATGACTACTACTACTTGTTGGATTTCTTGGCTATCAACCAGAAGCATATAGCCAAAGGTCATTAAGCCATTGGATCCATTTTATTATATCAATCTATATAAGGTCATAAAGTTTTGTCTCCCTCAGAAAACTCAGCAGTTTGTTTATAATATTCTTATCATCTGATAGAATATTTTCGATGGTTAGAGCTATTTTTTTAAGTTGAATATATTGTTTGATTTTACTTCTTTGATTTTCATAATCAATACAAAAAAATAATAAGTGATTAATAGATAAAATTGTGTTGCATGATGTGCATTGAGGAGGAAAATTTCTATTAATGTAGGGTTCTAGGTGGGTTAACCATGTGGCGTTAACCCTTAGACGGGCCAACACCACCTCGTCCCTGCGACTACGCCATGATGACGTAGCCCAGGGTTCAATAACAGTTCTTACTTTATTTCTGATGTCTAATCCGGTCCACTGCCTTTGCCACAGGAGATGAATTCGAGACTTAATGAGGGAAACAAAACACCTGAGATCCGTACGGACTATGCTAATGTCCAGATCAACAGTTGACCCGGCTAGTATATCAGCCTGTTCATTACCATAGATACCATAATGTGAAGGTACCCATATTAGCTTGATTGATTTATTGGCACAAAACAGCTTACTAATGATATTACCCTGTATTTCGTTGTTAGTTGTATTTAAGGATTTAATAGCTTGAAGTGAACTTAATGAATCTGTAAAAATAACTATCCTATCGTGGGTCGTCGATAGGGCAAAATCCAAAGCTTTATTAATAGCAAAAAGTTCAGCAATAAAAATAGATGTATGCATCGGCAGTCTGAATCTTAACTGGCATTCAGTCGACCACACACCTGCACCCACACATTCATCCGTCTTGGAACCGTCGGTATACAGATGGAAATATGAAAGATGTTGAACAATTATCTCACGAAACCTCTGGTGTAACCAGGGAATCGATTGTTGATAATTCTATACCGACACACTCTACGAGGTCGTGGAGTCTTGCTCTGAGGGACCTCACGCCAGTGCCCTCCGGGGCCGTGCGACGCCCAGGCGGATAACTCGGCCCTTCCGGGGGCCTATCGCCATGGCCCCCCGGCTGCAAATGCCTCACCAAGGCACTACCGGGAGGATGACTCGGCTCCCCGGGTAGCTGAACTTGGGGCCTGGTCCCCATTGGCCTTACGCCAGTGCCCCCTGGGGCGCAGGGGTTCCCGGACGGACGACTCGGTCCCTCTGCCAGGGGCCTAGCGCCATGGCCCCCCGGGTGCTGTTGCCGTAGCAAGGCATTCCCGGGAAGATGACTCGGCACCCTGGATTTCTTAGCACAGTATACTAATAGTAGTTGATCTCGTCTCAATCGGAGGGGAGGCACTTGTGACTCCACCTCTAGACGCTCCATTCGAGTGCAACGTAGGGCTCCAAGACACACACGCAAACACGCATTCTGCACAACATCCAAACCTTTCAACACAGACTCAGATGCCGAACCATACACTATTGACCCATAATCTACTCTAGATCTAATCAGGGATTTATATAGCATTAGCAATGACTTCCTATCTGCTCCCCATTGAGTACCAGAAATGCATTTCAGCAAATTGAGTGCTTTTAAACATTTACTTTTTAACTGACTGACATGGACTCGCCATGTCAGTCGACTGTCAAAATGCAGTCCAAGAAATTTAGTAGAATTTTGAATAGGTAGGGGGTTGACACCCATAGTCAGCCTGACGTCTGGCTTCTTCCTATGAGTGAAAATAACCCCTACACTCTTTCTTACTGAAAACTTAAAACCCCACTGGAGGCCCCAATTGTGAATCAAATCCAGTGCCAATTGGATCCGAGTTGCCGAAAACTCTGCATTACAGCTGGAGTGCCATATCGCACAGTCGTCGGCGTACAGTGAGTATTTAAGATTTCGAGGAGGAGCTGGTAGAATGTCATTGATCATACATAGAAATAAGGTCGGAGACAGAACACTCCCCTGGGGCACCCCATTTGCCTGGACAAATATGTCCGAGAAAGTGTCTGTGTCCGAAAAAAGCTTGACAGAGAAAGTTCTGTCAGAAATGAAATTGTTAACAAAAAAGGGCAGGTTACCACGTAATCCCATCGCATATAGTTTCCTGAGGAGGCCATGTCGCCAAGTCATGTCGTAGGCTTTTTCAATGTCTAAAAATACTGCAATCAAAAATTGTTTTTTGGCAAATGCCTCTTGAATTTGAACTTCCAGGTTCACTAGCTGATCGAGCGTCTGGCGATCTTTACGGAAGCCACACTGCTCGTCAACCAGCAAATTCCTGGAATTTAAAAAATGCAATAGCCTACGATTAACAATTCGTTCTATGACCTTGCATAAGCAACTTGTGAGCGCAATAGGGCGATACGATGAAGTCGATCTGGGGTCCCCCCCTCCTTTCGGTATGGGAATGACATGTGCAAAGTGCCACGAGTTTGGAAAGGTGTGACCTCTCCAAATCTCGTTAAACACTTGCAACATCTTGACCATGGAATCATGATCAAGATGCTTTATCATCTCATACCGAATCTCATCGGGTCCTGGGGATGTCCCACTACAGGCTCCTAGGGCTTGGACAAGCTCTTGCATTGTTAGATCACTGTTGTAATCTAATTCATCTCCTGTGGCAAAGTCAATATGCTGCAGCTCTGATGCTTCCTTGATGGGCAGGAAAGCTGGATGGTAATTTTCAGAGCTGCTAGCAAAAGAGAACTGCCTGGCGAGGGCGTTAGCAATGTCTCTAGGTTCGTCATAATTGATGTTATTAATAGTGATGTTGGTAATTTTATTAGATATTTTTTTCTTATTTAATTTTCTTACAGTGGACCAGACTTGGGAAATTGATGTTTCACTGTTGATACTAGAGACAAAGCATCGCCAGGAGTCTCGTTTGGCTTGTCTGATGGTTCGACGAGCCCTAGCTCTCGCAAGTTTATACTTGCGAAAGTTCTCATCACTAATGCGATTTTTGAAAAGCCTGTAGGCTCTATTCCTCTCACACAGTACCCTGCGGCAATCTGGCGTCCACCATGGAACTCTATGCTTTGCGCTATCTACCGAAGTCTTAGGAATTGTTGCCATTGCGGCTTTGAGGATATTATCTTGAATATTATTTACTTTATCATCAATGGTTTCTCCAACAATTTCAATATTGACACCCTTTGTGAAGGACACCCAGTCTGCTTTTTTTACGTTAAATTTAGGTGCTGAAGGCTCTTTAATAGTGTCGCTTTTAAATTTAATCACAATAGGAAAATGGTCGCTTCCCAATGAGTCATCAATGGGTAGCCACTGGCAAGAGGCTGCAATTGATGGGGAGACCAGAGATAGGTCAAGAACGCTAAAATTACCAGTATTATCATCAACTCTCGTCGGACTACCGTCGTTCAGAAGAACCAAATTGGAATCACTGATTAGCCTAGCCATCTGTTCCCCCTTTCTGTCATGCTGCAGGGAACCCCATAACGTATGATGAGCATTAAAATCACCTACAATTAATTTTCTACAGGGCAGACTGTCCTGTAGATCAAAAACATCATCATAAGTTACTGTATCAGGAGGACAGTAGACAGAACAGATAGTCAGGTAGGTGCCACCGAATTTTACTCTGCAAGCGACACTTTCCAGAGGAAAATTACAGGGCACATCAGTGAAAGGGAGGTTATGGCGGATGTAGATTGCCACTCCACCTCCACCCCTCCCCCCACGGTCCCTCCTAATTAACTTGTAGTTCCGAAGCTGAACAACCTCGTCTTCGACTTGGTCGTTCAGATGAGTTTCCTGAAGGGCAATAATATCGGCAGCGTAAGAACAAGCCAAAAGTTTAAGTTCATTTAATCTAGCTCTAAGACTTCGACAGTTCCATTGGAGTATGGTTAGCGCGAAGATTATCGCTGTTTATGGGGTTTCTTGGAGCCTTGTTCGTCTGGCCGAACCTTTTTGTGCTTGGAGGGAAGACCCTCTTCCTCCTCTGCACTTCCCGGGGACCTCCCGCGGGCAGGTTTCGCGACGGTAGTCTCCATCGCCTGTTCCTCTCCATGAGGTACAGAGCCAGTCCTCGAACGGCTCGTCTCACGACGAACCGGACGACTCCCGGATGTAGGCTTCATGGGAGTCACCTGAGCGAGAACATGAGATTTTGAAGCTGATACGGTATCATCAGCTTTGTGGTGCTTCTTTTGCTGGGTTGATTCAACAACTTCTAATTTCTTTGTCAAACTTTCTACTAGCAACGTTAATTTACTTACAGTATCCTTCAAGTCTTTAATTTCATTATCTTTAGCTTGGATAGCCACGTTAACATTTGTTGTAGTTACAGGAGCAGTGGTGCCAGTCATAGCTGCAGCATAGGAAACTGTGGGAGTTTGGTTAACCCCCTCCACCTTCCTCTTTGCCTCACCATAACTAACATCATGAGCCCTCATGTATGCCATTGCTTCAGTCTCCACTTTAAGGCTCCTGCAGTCACCTGCACTTGCCTGGTGGGGGCCGCCACAATTAGCACACCTGAAGACTGTCTCTGAACACAACTCAGTCTCGTGTCTACCTGCACATTTACCACAAGTGAATGAATCTTTATTGAAGCACCTCAATGCTGTGTGTCCGAATTTCTGGCAACGGAAACAACGCATCGGTTTCTGAATGTATGGTCTAACGTGAACAATTTCATATCCAATCTTTACTGTTTCCGGAATCTGGGCTGAAGCAAAAGTCAGGAAACACAAGCCAAATTTCTCTCTCTTGTTCTCTCTCATCCTGGTCATACTTTGTACATCAACAACGCCTTGGTCCTTCATTCCTTCCAAAATTTCAGCCTCATCCAGAGCGGCCAAATCCCTATGGAAAATGACGCCCTTACAGGTATTCGGCCCCACTGGAATGGTGGCTTTCACCTTAAAGTTATGAATTTGCGTCAGTTTAAGGAGATCCTTAACCTGGGATGCCTTCAATACTTTTACCAGGATACTACCATCACGCAACTTGTTAGCAGCAGCAAGACTGCCACCCACTTGACCATCAAGGACCTTTTTGACGATAAAGGGGTTAAAATTCTTGAGAGACTGACTCTCATCTACACATCTAATATTTACATAGCGAGCATTCATTGGAGGAATTTTAACATCAGGTTGTCTTTGTCTGTCTGCCGTAGGGGTTCCATTATTGTCAGCCATTGTCCTAGTTTGGTCCTTGGTCGTTAACCTCCCTCCTTGAGGAGGAGGGAGGCTAGTCGGGGGCCCATCCATCCGGGGCATCGGACTACGTCCGACCCCTCTCCTCGCACACTCACCTACCTCCCTTAACTATTGTATCAACCCCCAATAAATGGACAATAATTTAGGGAATAAAAGTTACCTTTACTCGCCCCCCCCTAGTGGTAGACTGGCGGCGTTCTCCAGTACCAGCTAGGGGATCGGAGTTTGTGCGGAAGGAACTTCCCCACCACCGAACCTGCCTAATGCGAGGGGTGGTGTAGTAGGAACCCACCTCCCAAGCGAATACCGTTGCTCAGCCAAGAGACAACCGTAGGCCCAGGAGGTCGCACGGAAAATATAGATGAAAAAGTAGTTTAAGAAAAAGAGGTGCCCAAATGACGCACCAGACTACTGGGCCCCCCTACCACAGGGTTTCCCCTGAGGCAGTGAGTGCTGCGGGTCTGGTGTGGGGAACAACTAACTACTAGCTACCATATACTACTGGTTGTCCTCCAGCAAAAATCAAATCACTGAAGGTGTACACAGCAGTGCAGCAAAACGCTGCAAATTTACTTTACTCAATTACTTTACACAAGGCAAAGAAACAACAGAGTACTGCCGGTAAGAGGCCTCGGTACACCAAGGTAGCTCCACGAACAATACTGTAGTCTGTTGTTGCTATGCACAACGAGGACGAGGTCTGGACACAACAAAGTCTGGACGCATAATCTGCTCAATGATGCTTGCTTGTTGCTTGCTTGTTGGATTTCTTGGCTATCGACCAGAGGCATATAGCCAAAGATCATTAAGCCATTGGATCCATTTTATTATATCAATCTATATAAGGTCATAAAGTTTTGTTTCCCTCAGAAAACTCAGCAGTTTGTTTATAATATTCTTATCATCTGATAGAATATTTTCGATGGTGAAAGCAATATTTTTACGTTGGAAATAATGTTTAATTTTAGTTCGCTGGTTTTCATAATCATTACAAAAAATTAATAAATGACTTAATGACATCACTGATGTGCATGATGGGCACATGGGGGGAAAATTTCTATTTACATAAGGTTCGAGATGTGTTAGCCATGTGGCGTTTACCCTAAGACGGGCCAACACCACCTCGTCCCTGCGACTACGCCATGATGACGTAGCCCAGGGTTCAATAACTGTTCTTACTTTGTTTCTGATGTCTAATCTGGTCCACTGCCTTTGCCACAGGAGATGAATTCGAGACTTAATGAGGGAAACAAAACACCTGAGATCCGTACGGACTATGCTAATGTCCAGATCAACAGTTGACCCGGCTAGTGTATCAGCCTGTTCATTGCCATAGATACCATAATGTGAAGGTACCCATATTAGCTTGATTGATTTATTGGCACAAAACAGCTTACTAATGATATTACCCTGTATTTCGTTGTTAGTTGTATTTAAGGATTTAATAGCTTGAAGTGAACTTAATGAATCTGTAAAAATAACTATCCTATCGTGGGTCGTCAATAGGGAAAAATCCAAACCTTTATTAATAGCAAAAAGTTCAGCAATAAAAATAGATGTATGAATCGGCAGTCTGAATCTTAACTGACATTCAGTCGACCATACACCTGCACCCACACATTCATCCGTCTTGGAACCGTCGGTATATAGATGGAAATATGAAAGATGTTGAACAATTATCTCACGAAACCTCTGGTGTACCTCCACCTCCGGCACCCGGGATTTAACCCCTGGCAGCCAGGAATCCACAATAGTGAAGGGGGGTGTTACCCAGGGTGCAATATTTACTAAAACCAGGGAATCGATTGTTGATAATTCTATACCGACACACTCTACGAGGTCGTGGAGTCTTGCTCTGAGGGACCTCACGCCAGTGCCCTCCGGGGCCGTGCGACGCCCAGGCGGATAACTCGGCCCTTCCGGGGGCCTATCGCCATGGCCCCCCGGCTGCAAATGCCTCACCAAGGCATTACCGGGAGGATGACTCGGCTCCCCGGGTACCTGAACTTGGGGCCTGGTCCCCATTGGCCTCACGCCAGTGCCCCCTGGGGTGCAGGGGTTCCCGGACGGACGACTCGGTCCCTCTGCCAGGCGCCTAGTGCCATGGCCCCCCGGGTGCTGTTGCCGTAGCAAGGCATTCCCGGGAAGATGACTCGGCACCCTGGATTTCTTAGCACAATATACTAACAGTTGTTGATCTCGTCTCAATCGGAGGGGAGGCACTTGTGACTCCACCTCTGGACGCTCGATTCGAGTGCAACGTAGGGCTCCAAGACACACACGCAAACACGCATTCTGCACAACATCCAAACCTTTCAACACAGACTCAGATGCCGAACCATACACTATTGACCCATAATCTACTCTAGATCTAATCAGGGATTTATATAGCATTAGCAATGACTTCCTATCTGCTCCCCATTGAGTACCAGAAATGCACTTCAGCAAATTGAGTGCTTTTAAACATTTAATTTTTAACTGACTGACATGGACTCGCCATGTCAGTCGACTGTCAAAATGCAGTCCAAGAAATTTAGTAGAATTTTGAATAGGTAGGGGGTTGACACCCATAGTCAGCCTGACGTCTGGCTTCTTCCTATGAGTGAAAATAACCCCTACACTCTTTCTTACTGAAAACTTAAAACCCCACTGGAGGCCCCAATTGTGAATCAAATCCATTGCCAATTGGATCCGAGTTGCCGAAAACTCTGCATTACAGCTGGAGTGCCATATCGCACAGTCGTCGGCGTACAGTGAGTATTTAAGATTTCGAGGAGGAGCTGGTAGAATGTCATTGATCATACATAGAAATAAGGTCGGAGACAGAACACTCCCCTGGGGCACCCCATTTGCCTGGACAAATATGTCCGAGAAAGTGACTGTGTCCGAAAAAAGCTTGACAGAGAAAGTTCTATCAGAAATGAAATTCTTAACAAAAAAGGGCAGGTTACCGCGTAATCCCATCGCATATAGTTTCCTGAGGAGGCCATGTCGCCAAGTCATGTCGTAGGCTTTTTCAATGTCTAAAAATACTGCAATCAAAAAATGTTTTTTGGCAAATGCCTCTTGAATTTGAACTTCCAGGTTTACTAGCTGATCGAGCGTCTGGCGACCTTTACGGAAGCCACACTGCTCGTCAACCAGCAAATTCCTGGAATTTAAAAAATGCAAGAGCCTACGATTAACAATTCGTTCCATGATCTTGCATAAGCAACTTGTGAGCGCAATAGGGCGATACGATGAAGTCGATCTGGGGTCCCCCCCTCCTTTCGGTATGGGAATGACATGTGCAAAGTGCCACGAGTTTGGAAAGGTGTGACCCCTCCAAATCTTGTTAAACACTTGCAACATCTTGACCATGGAATCATGATCAAGATGCTTTATCATCTCATACCGAATCTCATCGGGTCCTGGGGATGTCCCACTACAGGCTCCTAGGGCTTGGACAAGCTCTTGCATTGTTAGATCACTGTTGTAATCTAATTCATCTCCTGTGGCAAAGTCAATATGCTGCAGCTCTGATGCTTCCTTGATGGGCAGGAAAGCTGGATGGTAATTTTCAGAGCTGCTAGCAAAAGAGAACTGCCTGGCGAGGGCGTTAGCAATGTCTCTAGGTTCATCATAATTGATGTTATTAATAGTGATGTTGGTAATTTTATTAGATATTTTTTTCTTATTTAATTTTCTTACAGTGGACCAGACTTGGGAAATTGATGTTTCACTGTTGATACTAGAGACAAAGCATCGCCAGGAGTCTCGTTTGGCTTGTCTGATGGTTCGACGAGCCCTAGCTCTCGCAAGTTTATACTTGCGAAAGTTCTCATCACTAATGCGATTTTTGAAAAGCCTGTAGGCTCTATTCCTCTCACACAGTACCCTGCGGCAATCTGGCGTCCACCATGGAACTCTATGCTTTGCGCTATCTACCGAAGTCTTAGGAATTGTTGCCATTGCGGCTTTGAGGATATTATCTTGAATATTATTTACTTTATCATCAATGGTTTCTCCAACAATTTCAATATTGACACCCTTTGTGAAGGACACCCAGTCTGCTTTTTTTACGTTAAATTTAGGTGCTGAAGGCTCTTTAATAGTGTCGCTTTTAAATTTAATCACAATAGGAAAATGGTCGCTTCCCAATGAGTCATCAATGGGTAGCCACTGGCAAGAGGCTGCAATTGATGGGGAGACCAGAGATAGGTCAAGAACGCTAAAATTACCAGTATTATCATCAACTCTCGTCGGACTACCGTCGTTCAGAAGAACCAAATTGGAATCACTGATTAGCCTAGCCATCTGTTCCCCCTTTCTGTCATGCTGCAGGGAACCCCATAACGTATGATGAGCATTAAAATCACCTACAATTAATTTTCTACAGGGCAGACTGTCCTGTAGATCAAAAACATCATCATAAGTTACTGTATCAGGAGGACAGTAGACAGAACAGATAGTCAGGTAGGTGCCACCGAATTTTACTCTGCAAGCGACACTTTCCAGAGGAAAATTACAGGGCACATCAGTGAAAGGGAGGTTATGGCGGATGTAGATTGCCACTCCACCTCCACCCCTCCCCCCACGGTCCCTCCTAATTAACTTGTAGTTCCGAAGCTGAACAACCTCGTCTTCGACTTGGTCGTTCAGATGAGTTTCCTGAAGGGCAATAATATCGGCAGCGTAAGAACAAGCCAAAAGTTTAAGTTCATTTAATCTAGCTCTAAGACTTCGACAGTTCCATTGGAGTATGGTTAGCGCGAAGATTATCGCTGTTTATGGGGTTTCTTGGAGCCTTGTTCGTCTGGCCGAACCTTTTTGTGCTGGGAGGGAAGACCCTCTTCCTCCTCTGCACTTCCCGGGGACCTCCCGCGGGCAGGTTTCGCGACGGTAGTCTCCATCGCCTGTTCCTCTCCATGAGGTACAGAGCCAGTCCTCGAACGGCTCGTCTCGCGACGAACCGGACGACTCCCGGATGTAGGCTTCATGGGAGTCACCTGAGCGAGAACATGAGATTTTGAAGCTGATACGGTATCATCAGCTTTGTGGTGCTTCTTTTGCTGGGTTGATTCAACAACTTCTAATTTTTTTGTCAAACTTTCTACTAGCAGCGTTAATTTGTTTACAGTTTCCTTCAAGTCTTTAATTTCATTATCTTTAGCTTGGATAGCTACGTTAACATTTGTTGTAGTTACAGGAGCAGTGTTGCCAGTTATAGCTGCAGCATAGGAAACTGTGGGAGTTTGGTTAACCCCCTCCACCTTCCTCTTTGCCTCACCATAACTAACATCATGAGCCCTCATGTATGCCATTGCTTCAGTCTCCACTTTAAGGCTCCTGCAGTCACCTGCACTTGCCTGGTGGGGGGCCGCCACAATTAGCACACCTGAAGACTGTCTCTGAACACAACTCAGTCTCGTGTCTACCTGCACATTTACCACAAGTGAATGAATCTTTATTGAAGCACCTCAATGCTGTGTGTCCGAATTTCTGGCAACGGAAACAACGCATCGGTTTCTGAATGTATGGTCTAACGTGAACTATTTCATATCCAATCTTTACCGTTTCCGGAATCTGGGCTGAAGCAAAAATCAGGAAACACAAGCCAAATTTCTCTCTCTTGTTCTCTCTCATCCTGGTCATACTTTGAACATCAACAACGCCTTGGTCCTTCATTCCTTCCAAAATGTCTGCCTCATCCAGAGCGGCCAAATCCCTATGGAAAATGACGCCCTTACAGGTATTCGGCCCCACTGGAATGGTGGCTTTCACCTTAAAGTTATGAATTTGCATCAGTTTAAGGAGATCCTTAACCTGGGATGCCTTCAGTACTTTTACCAGGATACTACTATCACGCAACTTGTTAGCAGCAGCAAGACTGCCACCCACTTGACCATCAAGGACCTTTTTGACGATAAAGGGGTTAAAGTTTTTGAGAGACTGACCCTCATCTACACATCTAATATTTACATAACGAGCATTCATTGGAGGAATTTTAACATCAGGTTGTCTTTGTCTGTCTGCCGTAGGGGTTCCATTATTGTCAGCCATTGTCCTAGTTTGGTCCTTGGTCGTTAACCTCCCTCCTTGAGGAGGAGGGAGGCTAGTCGGGGGTTCATCCATCCGAGGCATCGGACTACGTCCGACCCCTCTCCTCGCACACTCACCTACCTCCCTGAACTATTGTATCAACCCCCAAAAATGGACAATAATTTAGGGAATAAAAGTTACCTTTACTCGCCCCCCCCTAGTGGTAGCCTGGCGGCGTTCTCCAGTACCAGCTAGGGGATCGGAGTTTGTGCGGAAGGAACTTCCCCACCACCGAACCTGCCTAATGCGAGGGGTGGTGTAGTTAGAACCCACCTCCCAAGCGAATACCGTTGCTCAGCCAAGAGACAACCGTAGGCCCAGGAGGTCGCACGGAAAATATAGAAGAAAAAGTAGTTTAAGAAAAAGAGGTGCCAAAATGACGCACCAGACTACTGGGCCCCCCTACCACAGGGTTTCCCCTGAGGCAGTGAGTGCTGCGGGTCTGGTGTGGGGAACAACTAACTACTATCTACCATATACTACTGGTTGTCCTCCAGCAAAAAACAAATCACTGAAGGTGTACACAGCAGTGCAGCAAAACGCTGCAAATTTACTTTACAATATTACTTTACCAAGGCAGAGAAACAACAGAGTACTGCCGGTAAGAGGCCTTGGTACACCAAGGTAACTCCACGAACAATACTGGTGTCTGTTGTTGCTATGCACAATGAGGACGAGGTCTGGACACAACAAAGTCTGGACGCATAATGAGAGTGCTCAATGAATACTCCGACTGGCTTTTTATAGTGATGGTATGGAGCCCATACTCTCATACGTAAAACAAATAACATTAATACTATACTATCCCAATCTCTAATAAATAACAAAATATTAGTACTGAAACACATACATACAGCCTACATGAAACACAAGTCAAATATAGTATTATAATATATACAGTCACAAAATATCTAGCGTCTGGCTGTGCAGTTACAGTCCTAATCTAAGCTTCGAAACAGGTGAGTGAATCGAAGTAATATGTGGAGCACTTGTCAAGAGTGTCAAGTCATTAGGAATAATAAACACTACGTAACAATAGGCGAGCCCACACTTTGAGTGATGTTGCCAGATGGTTGTCTATTTTTTATCTGCGACATATTAAGTGCTGGACATGGGTAACTCAGTTAAATTTCATACCTTATTTTACACTAGAAAATTAGCGTTCTAGTTCACGACCTTTTTCTTAGATGTATAAAAAAATACATACTTTTGTGTTTTCGCATAATATATGCTGAATATACTATATTTTTCATATAAATTAGTAAATAGCAAAAGTCGAAATGTGTGCATTATGCGGCTTTCATGAACTGCATGAGTATAACAGCCTACAAATATTAACAATTGTATTTAGCATGACCCATACCATGAAGCGGAAAATGTTGAAATGCCATATGTTCACATTTATTAGCATTAGAAATATGCATACCTTGCGCTGCCAGACGCATGAAGACGTGAAAGCAAGCTAACTGAATGTGTGGATACTGCGAGGATCGCACACTGGTTGCTGCTGCAGCAGAGAACGTATCGTACGGAGACACCAATATATTATCAACATCTTATTGTGATTTAGTACTGTTACTATCATTGACGACGTAAAATGTAAAATATAATTATAAAAGGCCTGTATAAGTTTGTATATCATTCTAATTTTGTTATATTTGCGTATAAGCGGACTAAAAAGCCTCTTCTGAAATAATAGGAGATATATTTTTATTCATGGCTGTATTCGTATGGAAATAAGTCCAAGATAAGTTAAAAATATGTAAAATATATTGAATAAGTTATAATAAGTCGTTCCACAATAGGAAGCCCAATATAACTTTGCCCGACATAGGACATATTTTCCAGCCTAGAAATCGCCATCAAAATGCCGTTTGGCAACTCGCTTTAAAGTGTGGGCTCGCCTATTACTCATGTATATTAGTGGTATTGGGAGCTGGTGGGAAATTTAGTCCCCCCTCAAAACTGCTACTACTATCCTCTGAGTCCCTTCAGTGATCCTAATCCCTATATATATCCCGTTAGCATTATTCCTACACACCTTCACCACATACCAATATAAAAAGACATATAGGCCTACAAAAATACCCCAACAACGTGTCACTATTGTATGTGTTCACTGTGTATATGTATAGAATAAGAATAACTAACCAAGATTGGAAATTGGAGATTAGATATGACAAATGAAGATGTAGCCAGGAATGTGTAGATACCACACACCCCCAGAGTAAATGCTGGCTAGCAGTTCCTCTCACAGCTCCCTTCACTCTTCTTGTTCACCCTCTTTAAGTCCGTCCTTGTTCCTTCTCAGATGAGAGTACCCACAACAGGCAAAATCCTCCTTTTTTCCCTGGGAAATGCACACAGGGAAAATGCCTGATTAAAATAGGTTATAGGTTATAGCACCAATAGCTGGCAACCTCCTGGTACAGCTGCTGGCTCGCTCTGGCTCCGTCAGTGTTGCCAACGAGGAAAGCGCCCAAGCCGCCCCCACGTACACAATACTATTCTGTTGGAATATAGAATAAGTAACCAGGACACTGTGAATGTACGCATCCCTTACCGCTGCCACCATCATGTAACAGTGGTGGGTCTCTTCACGCCTGTGGAGACCCCCACCCAACTATCACCATCATGTTGAAACAACAAGGTTTGCCTTGCGTTGCTACCCAGGTTGAACAGACTCTAGTATACACAATACAGATTATTGGTAGTACACTGGTAGGATACACACTATAAGTTAATATGCTGCCGTGCCGTAGGCGCTGCTGGAGAGTTGGCTGGAGGTAGGAGGTTACTTGTGTACGGCAACTACTAAGGATTTCAGAGACATTGCAAGCTCGTTTTTTCAGAATAACTCTGTAACGAACACTCGTATCAGTACGAGCGTTTGCTAGAGTTTAGTACACACAGTGTCCTAATTTATAAGAGTATCATGAATCACTAATTGTAAATTATAAAGACACTTGTACCTATACCAAGAAGCATAAACTGGATTTGCCAGACATGGAAACGAACACAAATAGTGACGTGTTGTCTGTGACGTATGAAAAGCTCCACCTACACTCTCCCTCCTCCTCCACTTTCACCCCCCTCTTCTCTCCGTCTCCTTAATATCCTCACCTGCCATCCCCCCCCCCCCACGTCTCTCTCTTTCTTTTTTTTTTTTTTTCTCTCTCTCTCTCTCTCACGTGTAGAAAAATAGAGTCTGAATAAATGAGTGAGTTATGTATTACGGTGAGTGCAAGCTCGTATTCTGGAAATATCTTTGTAATGGGCAACTTCCCCGTCCGCCCTCCCTCCCCTCTCTACCATGTCTCTCCACCTCCTCCTCCACTTTACCCATTAGCCGTCCCTCCCCTCCCTCTCCTTGACTCTCGCCATGTAAAAGACAATATCTTATCGAGATAAATGTATAACTATTCGATAAAGGCATGCATCATGTGTTAGTAGTAGCCTACTGCATTTGGTTATTATTGTATTACATATCTTTATGTATCCACACATGAGAGTAGGGTGGGGTAGTAGAAGAATAACCACCATGATTGATGGCAAAACGACTGTTCAGTTGTTATACTTGTGTTTGGTTACTTTTCTCATTCATCCTGATGTAGACTCAAGGCGTCAGTCGTATACTTGCAGCACGACCACCCTATACCATGGCTTTTGTTACACTTCGCCGATAAAGAAACCCTATCACCACTATCAGTACCATGGAGATACTACCTCCATGATCAGTACATACCATAAGATAGCGCCACAAAAACGTGCGCCACCATACCACCAAACCATTACGTTACCGACAGTATTGGTGGTTATTATTGACACAGTGTCCTACCCCGGCCTTTATTTAATGTGTGCCTATCAGCAACAAAGTCATGAAACAAAGCCACGACCAATTATTAATGTATACATTATTTTCATATGTATGATGCATGAGTCACTCCCCGTAATTGAAGAGAGAGAGAGACGTTGGGGAGCTGGGGGAGGGCAAGTGAGGATATTAATAAGGAGACGGAGAGAAGAGGGGGGTGGAAGTGGAGGAGGAGGGAGAGTGTAGGTGGAGCTTTTCATACGTCACAGACAACACGTCACTATTTGTGTTCGTTTCCATGTCTGGCAAATCCAGTTTATGCTTCTTGGTATAGGTACAAGTGTCTTTATAATTTACAATTAGTGATTCATGATACTCTTATAAATTAGGACACTGTGTGTACTAAACTCTAGCAAACGCTCGTACTGATACGAGTGTTCGTTACAGAGTTATTCTGAAAAAACGAGCTTGCAAAGTCTCTGAAATCCTTAGTAGGTGTGTGGCAGGCAGGACGACGTTGTGCAAGGACCTTCCACTGCTGGTGCTAGAGAGAGTCTGCAGGGTAGGACTGTCCACTTATATTTAGTTCAGGCTGACAGCTGCTGTCCCCCGGGAGCTTAGGGTCGAGGATTAGCGTACCTGGCCAGCTACGAATAGACCCGGGATCTAGGAGTGGTATGCCTCTTGATATAGGAGTGGCCATATGTGTGTGATACATAGTGTGATACATAGTATGCCCACTACAATGTACTCGTGGGTCGTCCACCTCAGCTTCTGGAAATACCGGCCGGAAACTCTCATTTATCAGTTGGGTTGGTATTACTTACCACCCACTCGCCGTTCTTGACTAAGAGCTGGCGTCAGTCCACTTCTACACTTGACTGAACTTACCACTCTCGTCCTCCTGGGGAATTAAGTTAATTACTCAAGGTTTAGAGTAAACACTTGGACTTGTCTCTATTTACTGTAGTATATCAGATTTCAGATTACAGGTTATACCAGACATCTTGTGTATCTCTAAGATTATGTAGAAGGTGAATCTTCCCGCTTAGGGCAGGACTCCATCCTCCCTAGCGGTCTAGCCCAGGGCCAGGCTCCAAGTGCGCCTCTCTTCTCTTGATCCTTCCTCACGTACCACACCCCTTTCGTACGTGACAGATTGCAACGATGGTGTTGATAATGCTAGGCTTATATATGAAATATAGACATGTTAGATACAAGTTTATATAAGAATATTGTGAGTAAATATATATTGTCTCTTTCTCTTCATACAAGATGACAATATGCAGTTGATTATAGCATAGAAATTAACATACAGATAATTACAGAGTGAAATCTAGCAATCAGTGGCTCAGCATGAAAACTTCCCATCATGCTGTCAGATCAGCACCTTTCAAAGGATGTTGTGTCTGGTGAAACTGGTTTGAACTGCTTTCAACCCTTACGGTATATTCTACCAACCATGGGTGTATCATGTATCGCGAAAGCGAATACAGGCACGGACACAACAACAACAGATCCATTGTACCCGCTAGCACACCATCATCGTCGTCAAACGCTACAAAGGTTTCTGCATAGGGCCCAAAGAGAGAGAGACGGTGTGTTCGTTAAAAGTGAAGGCAACTGTTATTATTATTATTATTATTATTATTATTATTATTTTGTTTGCATGGTTTCTGTAATATTGATGACACATTAATTATATAGCAACGCCAACGGAATAATATTTTGCTGGTTAATATATAATTATTATCATATTAGTTAAAAATTACGACACAACAGGATATAAACTGTTATTATTATTATTATTATTATTATTATTATTAATATAATAATAATAATAATAATAATAATAATAATTATTATTATTATTATTATCATTATTTTCATTATTATTATCATAATTAATTTTTTTTAATTATTATTATTATTTTTTTTTTTATTATTATTATTATTATTATTATTATCATTAAATTTGTTATTATTATTATTATTATTATTATTAATATTATTATTATCATAAATATTATTATTATTAATATTATTATTATTATTATTATTAATATCATTAATTTTTTTTATTTATATCATTATCAATATTATTATTATTATTATTAATTTTTTTTATTATTATTATTATTATTATTATTATTATTATTATTATTATTATTATTAAACTTCTATTATTATTATTATTATTATTATTATTATTATTATTATTATTATTATTATTATTATTATTATTATTATTATCTTTAATTTTATTTTTATTATATTTTATTTTTGTCTTTTTGCATGTTTCCTGTCAGTTCATATTGAATTACTTTTTAAATGAATTAGCCTTAAGGAGGCCCGAGATATAGTCTGAAAATTGGAGGTTAGAGAGTCCTTCAAACACTGCCACGAAACACACACACACACACACACATTAATTAAAGGAGCTTATGTGTTTCGTAGCATTGTCACGTGGAATCAGAAGTCTCCAATTCTTAAGGGAAATAGTACACTGGTGGTAAATATGGAGCAACTGATTCCTTCAAACTATTCCAAGCAACAGCACCTCACCATTATACTTGCCCATCTGGTTCTGTTTCCTGGCATATAATTTGGAGGAATCAAGTTACTCCAATGTAACAAAAGTATACTATCCCCTTAATTAAACTGTAATTATACTGTATATAAATAAATATCAAACATTACAATACACAAATCTATATCATTATTTTATATACCATGAACTTATTTGGTAATTTTTGTAATGTTTGTATTTTTTTTTTTGTGATACTGTAATTTTGTAATCATAATTTCATAATCATACTATCATAAATTTTTATACACCATTAATTAATTAGTATTTTTTGTAATGATGCTCCTTTGTATTATTTTGTATTGCATGTTTAAATGGATAACAATTAAATAATATACTTTGGGTACATTGGAGCGCCTTAATTCCTCCAAACCATACCAAGGAAACAGGACCAGATTAACAAAAGAGTAATTTATATAAATGTCATGTTGCTTGGAAAAATAGTTTGGAGGATTCAGTTGCTCCAGATTTATCATCACTGTGCCTTCCTAAGTATATTTCTAAGTATAAGTATATTTCTAAGTATATGTATTTTTCTAAGTATAAGTATGTTTCTAAGTATATGTATATTTTTAAGTATAAGTTTATTTTTAAGTATAAGTATAGTTTTAAATATTAGTATATTTCAAAGAGTAAGTATGTATCTAAGTATAAGTATATTTCTAAGTATAGGTATTTTCCTAAGTATATGCATTTTTCTATATATAAGTATATTTCTAAGTATATGTATTTTTCTAAGTATATGTATTTTTTTAAGTATAACCATATTTCTAAGTATAAGCATATTACTAAGTATAAGTATAAATATATTAATGAGCATAAGTACCGTATATTTCTAAGTATAAATATATCCTTAGTATAACAATATACAAGTTAGTATATCTTTAAGCTGTGATCGTGTTAGGAAATTGAATTCAGGCTTCTGATTCCTCTTGATTATGCCACGAAACAAACAAGCTCCAATTCCATATACAGAAGGTGTTTGTGTGTGTGTGTGTGTGTGTGTTACAAGGTGAGTGTGTGTGTGTGTGTGTGTGTTTATTAAAAGGGGTGTGTGTGTGTATGTGTGTGTGTGTCGTGGCAATATTTGAAGGACTCTTTACCACCAACTTTCTGACTACATCATAGGTTCCTTTAATTTAAGTGCCTGTAACATTTTTATTTATCTATTTATTATTATTATTATTATTATGAAATTGAGCCCTTTTATTATTATTATCATTATTATTATTATTGTTATCATTATTATTTCTTTGTTTACAATGTCATATGCAAAAAAATTCCATTCATAGAAATTAATATTACTTTTTTTAATTGCCTGGAGAGAGAGAGAGAGAGAGAGAGAGAGAGAGAGAGAGAGAGAGGTCATATTATATATAATTGAAAGACAGAAAAAGTCATACTATATATATATAAATAATTAAGACAGAAAAGGTCATACTATATAAAAGAAAGACAGAAACCCAGATACATAATATAGTTGTTACCCATAAACTTAATTTAAACCCATTTTCTTTATATCCCGAAACGTCATAGAAAACTAACGTCTAAAAGTTCAGGACTATCAATTATATATATAATGTATTAGCTCAGTTTAATAATAATAATAATAATAATAATAACAGTAATAAAATGGTGATTATTAGATGATGTGAATTTAAGGACCCTGTGATGTAGTAAGAAAATTGGAGGTAAGAGTCCTTCAAATATTGACATGAAACACACACGCACACACACACGTGGTGTAGTGGTTAGCTCGCTCGGTTTACAACCGAGAGAGCCTGGGTTCGAATCCCCGGTCGGGTGGAGGCAATTAGGGATTGTTTCCTTAAAAGTTGTAACCCCTGTTCACTTAGCAGAGAATAGGTATGGGAAGTAAAAGGCATCAAGTAAATATTGAAGGTTATGTGGTGTGCCAGAGTAGATACATTTTTCATTAGCATAACAAGTGATTGTAACTTCATGGATGTCAGGGAGTAAAGTTAATAACCGGTGTACCAGAATATTAAATAGAAATGGACTAAGAACACCACCATGGGGAGTTCCTAATTCGAAGCCTTTGGTTGAACTGCAAGCATCTCTATATAGGGTACAAGCAGCTCTGTTACCTCAGACATTTCAGCAGGTTCCCTTTCACACCAAAATTCACCAACTGATCGAGTATGATCTCTCCAATTGAAATATCAAACACACTCTTAAGATCAATGAATGTTGTGACACTGGTGGGCGACAGGCGGAACATTAGACGACACAGAAATATACGTTCAAGTACCTTGCTGAAGCATGAGGTGAGAGAGATGGGCCGAAATTTATCAGTGCCTGGTTTTGGTATGGGCATAATTATATTTTTTGTCCAGGCCTGAGGTACATATCCCTTTTCAAAGCATAGATTATAGAGTTTAGGTAATGGGTTACCTGGAACCTTCTGGAAAGTTCGTAGAGCTGAATAGGTTATCCCATCTTCACCAGGGGCTTTTGCTGCACCCCGAATGAGGGACCGCCGTAGCTCATCCTCAGTGATGGGTACATCCTCCTCCTGATCCAGTTGTAGTAAGGCATTCACCAATCGAACGGAGCGAAAGTTTGCCCCAGAGGAGAGAGCATCTTGCTCTGGTAGAGGTAGGCTATTAACACGTGAATCTTCAGACCAACTTTCGATGAGAGACTCAGCATATTCAGTTGGGCTATGATGAAGCGCAGAAGAGTTTTTTCTCTTTACAATCTTCCTAATTAGGTGCCACATGGATCCTACAGTGGTTTGGTGATTGATACTGTTTGTGGGATCATGCCAGGAATTAGTCTGTGAACACTGTTGGAGGGCTACTAGTTTATCTCGGGGTGTCTGGTATTGACGTTGGTGATCAGGAGTTAGTTATCTTTGAAATATAAGCCCATTTTCCTTCGCCTTCCTCTTTGCCTGAATTACATGATCATTGAACGTTCTCTTGCAGGCCCCAGGGCGACGTATGAGAGGCCCATGCAACCTTTCTACACGTCCATTTCCGGCGAGATGGTAAGGTGTAGTGAACTGAATCTTTACTCCCAGAAGCTTATGGAGTTCGGCCATCAGCTGCGAAGTGAATTGCGTGCCTCTGTCACTCAGGATTTCACGAGGTATTCCTATTCTGGAGAAGATGGACTGTAAAGCCTCAGCAACATAGATGTAGTCGACCTCCTTCAGAGGGATGGCTTCTGGAAATCCCGTGGAAAAATCAATTAGTGTTAAAATATATAGGTGACCTTCTGCAGAAATTGACTTCTTGGCACTAAACAGCTTACTAATGATATTACCCTGTATTTCATTGTTAGTAGTATTCAAGGATTAAATAGCTTTAAGTGAAATTAAGGAATCAGTAAAGATAACTATCCTATCGTGGGTCGTCGATAGGGCAAAATCCAAAGCTTTATCAATAGCAAATAGTTCAGCAAGGAAAATCGATATTTGATTCGGCAGTCTGAATCTCAACTGACATTCAGTCGACCACACACCTGCACCCACACATTCATCCGTCTTGGAGCCGTCGGTATACAGATGGAAATATTGAAAATGCTTAACAATTATTTCTCGAAACCTCTGGTGTACCTCCACCTCTGGCACCCGGGATTTAACCCCTGGTAACCAGGAATCCACAATTGTAAAAAGGGGTGTTACCCAGGGTGCAATGTTTACCAAGACCAGGGTATCGATTGTTGAGAATTCTATACCTCTCTACGAGGTCGTGGAGTCTGGCTCTGAGGGACCTCACGCCAGTGCCCTCCTGGGCCATGCGACGCCCAGGCGGATAACTTTCACTGATGTGCCCTGTATTTTTCCTCTGGAAAGTGTCGCTTGCAGAGTAAAATTCGGTGGCACCTACCTGACTATCTGTTCTGTCTACTGTCCTCCTGACACCGTAACTTATGATGATGTTTTTGATCTACAGGATAGTCTGCGCTGTAGAGAATTAATTTTAGGAGATTTTAATGCTCATCATACGTTATGGGGTTCCCTGCGGGATGATAGGAAGGGGGAACAGGAGTAGGAGTAGGTGGCCTCGTGCCAGTGGCTACCCATTGATGACTCATTGGGAAGCGACCATTTTCCTATTTTGATTAAATTTTAAAACGACACTATTACAGAGCCTTCAACACCTACATATAACGTTAAAAAGCAGACTAGGTGTCCTTCACAAAGAGTGTCAATATTCAAATTGTTGGAGAAACCATTGATGATAAAGTAAATAGTGTTAAACATAGTATCCTCAAAGCCGAAATGGCAACAATTCCTAAGACTTCGATAGATAGGGGACACCAGATTGCCGCAGGGCACTGTGTGAGAGGAATAGAGCCTACAGGCTTTTAAAAAATCACATTAGCGATGAGAACATTCGCAAGTATAAATTTGCTAGAGCTAGGGCTCGTAGAAAAGTCAGACAAGCCAAATGAGACTCCTGGCAATGCTTTGTCTCTGGTATTAATAATGAAACACAAATATCGCAAATCTGAAGCACTGCATAAAAAAATTAAATAAGAATAAAATATCCCATAGAATTACCAACATTTCTTTTAATAACATCAACTATGATGACCCTAGAGACATTGCTAACGCCCTCGCCAGGCAGTTCTCTTTCGCTAGCAGCTCTGAAAATTACCATCCAGCTTTCCTGCCCATCAAGGAAACATCAAAGCTGCAGCATATTGACTTTGCCACAGGAGATGAATTAGATTACAACATTGATCTAACAATGCAAGAGCTTGTCCAAGCCCTAGGAGCCTGTAGTGGGACATCCCAAGGACCCAATGAGATTCGGTATGAGATGATAAAGCATCTTGATTATGGGTCCATGATCAAGTTGTTGCAGGTGTACAACGAGATTTGGAGGGGTCAGACTTTTCCAAACTCGTGGCACTTTGCACATGTTATTCCCATACCGAAAGGAAAGGGGGAACCAAGATCGAATACGTTGTATCGCCCTATTGCGCTCACAAGTTGTTTATGCAAGGTCATGGAGCGAGTTGTTAATCGTAGGCTATTGCACTTTTTATATTCCAGGAATTTACTGGCTGACATACAGTGCGGCTTCAGCAAAGGTCGTCAGTTGCTCGATCAGCTAAGAAACCTGGAAATTCATATTCAAGAGGCATTTGCCAATAAACATCTTTTGATTGCAGTATTTTAGATATTGAAAAAGCCTACGACGTGACATAGCGACATGGCCTCCTCAGGAAACTATATGCGATGGGATTACGCGGTAACCTGCCCTTTTTTGTCAAGAATTTCATTTCTGACAGAACTTTCTCTGTCAAGCTTTTTTTCGGACACAGTCACTTGCTCGGACATATTTGTCCAGGCAAACGGAGTCCCCCAGGGAAGTGTCCTGTCTCCAACCTTATTTTTATTTATGACCAATGACATTCTATCAGCTCCTCGAAATCTTAAATACTCACTGTACGCCGATGACTGTGCAATATGGCACTCCAGCTGTAGTGCAGAATTTTCGGCAACTCAGATCCAATTGGCACCGGATCTGATTCACAATTGGGGCTTCCAGTGGGGTTTTCAATAAGAAAGAGTGTAGGGGTGATTTTCACTCATAGCAGGAAGCCAGACGTCTGGCTGACTATGGGCGACCACCCCTTACATATCCAAAATTCTGCTAAATTCCTTGGACTGCATTTTGACAGTCGACTGACATAACGAGTCCATATAATTCAGTTAAAAACTAAATGTCTACAAGTACTAAATTTTCTGGAGTGCATTTCTGATACCAAATGGGGAGCAGATAGAAAGTATTTGCTAATCCTATATAAAGCCCTGATTAGATCTAGAGTAGATTATGGGTCAATAGTGTATGGTTCGGCATCTGATTCTGTGTCGAAAGGTTTAGATGTAGTGCAGAATGTGTGTTTGCGTATGTGTCTTGGAGCTCTACATTGCACTCGAATCGAGCATCTAGAACTGGAGTCACAAGTGCATCCCCTCTGTCTGAGACAAGCCCAACAACTGTTAGTATTTTGTGCTAAAAAATCCAGAGAGTCGAGTCATCTTCCCGGGAATGCCTTGCTTCGACAACTGCACCCGGGGGGCCATGGCAATAAGCCCCTGGCAGAGGGACCAAGTCATCCATCCGGGATCCACTGGGCCCCAGGGGGCACTGGCAAGAGGCCAAGGGGAACCAGGCCCCAAGAACATATACCCAGGGAGTCGAGGTATCCTAATGGGAATGCCTTGGTGGAGCAGCTACACCCGGGGGCCATGGCGATAGGCCCCTGGTAGGGTCAAGTCATCCACCTGGGAGTCACTTGGTCCCAGAGGGCACTGGCGTGAGGTCCCTCAGAGCCAGACTCCACGACCTCGTAGAGAGGTATAGAATTCTCAACAATCGATACCCTGGTCTTGGTAAACATTGCACCCTGGGTAACACCCCTTTTTACAATTGTGGATTCCTGGTTACCAGGGGTTAAATCCCGGGTGCCGGAGGTGGAGGTACACCAGAGGTTTCGAGAAATAATTGTTAAACATTTTCAATATTTCTATCTGTATACCGTCGGCTCCAAGACGGATGGATGTGTGGTTGCAGGTGTGTGGTCGATGGAATGCCAGTTGAGATTCAAACTGCCGAATCAAACATCGATTTTCCTTTCTGAACTTTTTGCTATTGATAAAGCCTTGGATTTTGCCCTATCGACGACCCACGATAGGATAGTTATCTTTACTGACTCCTTAATTTCACTTAAAGCTATTTAATCCTTGAATATTACTAACAATGAAATAGAGGGTAATATCATTAGTAAGCTGTTTAATGCCAAGAAGTCAATTTTTTTCAGTCAATTATTTTTCCACGGGATTTCCAGAAGCCATCCCTCTGAAGGAGGTCGACTCCAAGGATGAGAGACAGTAAGGATAGTTGAAATCATAGTTCACTGAGCACTTGTTTTACCCACAATGCACCGCGCCATACAGCCGTGACGTCACTGGAGACCCAAACACGGACGCACAGAGGAGTTTTGCCTTGGCTTTGCTTGTATCTCAGTGACTCCAGCTTTTTTCTCTATAAGAACAATGACAAGGTGTGTTGTTTACGGGTGCAATAGCAATAACAGGAGCAAGAAACAAGAAAAATGCCATTTTTATCGATTTCCAAGGACAAAATCAGTGTTAAAACAGTGGAATAATTCATGCTATCGGGCAGATAAACTAAACCCAGAGACTGTCAGAGTTTGTTCCAGTCATTTTAAGGCAGCAGACTACAAATAGAATTACAACATCAAGAGGAAGCTCCTGAACAAGTCTCCACAGGCAACAAGATCACTGAAGGCTGATGCTGTACCTTCGCTGTTTCTCCCAAAACAGGAGGATGATTCAGGTAGGCAATATGGACTCTTATCTGTTCCTGCCAATACTTTCGGTATAAAACTTATTGTGCTAAACTTACTAAATATCATCTTTCATTTGCAATTAGTAGGAGCTGACAAATATTTCTTGATGGTGCTTGTTAACAGGTTAAAATAAGTCTTGTGCATAGATATGGGCTGCCCCTAATCTTTATTGAAAGTAAGGTTTATATGAGCCATACAATTGAAATGTGACAAGACAGCCAACCAGGTAAGATAGGCCAATTTTATGAAAGTTTTATAGGTTATTTGGTTTTATTGTACATTGTGTAGGGTTGGGTTATACTAACGTTAGGTGGCAGGTAGATTGGGACCATTTCTTAATATTTTCAGTTTTTATAAATGACTAGTTTGGTAGGGAGGTGGGAAACATAACCATACCAAAAGAGCAGAAAGGTTTTCCATCTTGATCATACAAATAAATTGCACTACTAGATTGTCTGATTTAATTATTTTCCTTTTTGCAGAAAGTGCAAAACACCGTGGGCGCAGAGCTGAGGAAAAACAGAGGCGTAAGATTTGCTCAGTGTTTCTGGTAGGAAGAATTTTATGACTTTTTAAAATTGATTTTTATTAAAATTTTTACTGTCTTGCTGAAATATAACATCTCAATCAGTGAGTTACATATGGTATATAGGGTATATTATATATTCCTTTAGTTGAAAATATATATACAGTACGGTGAATATTTTCTGTAATCTCTGCAAGACAAGTTCTCTTTCACTCAACAGACATCAGTGAGTTACATATGGTATATAGGGTATAATTATTATATATTCCTTTAGTTGAAAATATAGGTAAATTTACTGTTTCGGACAGAATAGGATTCTTTGGACAATGATATATTTTACTAGTGTTTTTTTATGTGTTTTCAACGATTTTGATATTCATTTCCGGCGCTTTTTTTTTTTTTTTTTTTTTTTTTTAGCCAAACCTAACCTGTCCTAACCTAATCTGGACCGCAGCACACTACCGGGACCTAACCGGGGCAGACTACCGGGACCTAACCAGGGTAGGCTACCGGGATCTAACCAGGGCAGATTACTGGGAAAATAGAAATAGCCGACATGGATGGATGTAGAGCACAGTTTACACTTGAATTCTAATCCCTGTAGTCTGCCCCGGTAAGGTCCCGGTAGTCTACCCTGGTTAGGTCCCGGTAGTCTGCCCCAGTTAGGTCCTGGTAGTGTGCCGCGGTCCAGGTTAGGTTTGGCTAAAAAAAAAAAAAAAAAAAATTGCGACGGAAATGAATTTAAAAATTGTTGAAAACACATAAAAAAACACTAGTAAAATATATTATTGTCCAAAGAATCCTATTCTGTCCAAAACAGTAAATTTACCAAAATGGATATACAGTACAGTGAATGTTTTCTGTATTCTCTTCAAGACAAGTTCTCTTTCACTCAACAGACACATCATAAGAAGATTCAGCCCCTATTGAAACTGCTGTTGCTGGAGGAACTCAACCACCTGAACTTTATTGTTCCGGTAAGAGAAATGCTGATTCATTATTATCTTTCTTGATTTATAAATTCTACTCTAATTGTGTCATATTTTTAATTTACTAGTTATTTGAATTGCATTTAATCTAACTCTAGAATCATGAATTATACTGATCTGTCATAAATTATATGTATAATTATTTATATACATATATTTATCTATGATATTTCTTGATGGAGTATTTTACATTTCCCAGATTGCGGCATTGTCACTTCGGATTCCTCCGAGCAAGCCTTCATGCTGACTTCCTTCCCAACTCACCACCTTCGCCAAGATGTTTTGAAACCTTAGAAACCTTTGCTTAAGATATTGGGATAGGTGGCTCAGGGGTTTTAGTTTTATGGCATAACAACTCTAGCATGTACAGTTGGCCTGATGAATTCTTATACACCACTGTGACATCAAGGGTTCGTAACAACTATAAAATGTAGTTAATTTCCTAACACCAAGCTTATCTAGTAATGTTATTTGGTTGATACTTAAATCAGTCAACAACATTAGAGAAAATTATCAAGGGTAGTACAGTATTTGGGAGCACTTACACAAGTACATTGGGGTGTAGAATAGGTTGATCTTGTCCTACAAACTTGTTAGAAATTCTAAAGTACAGTACAGTACTGTAGACAATAGTGATAGACTAAGGACTAGTCACTGAGAAATAAGTTTAAGACTTGGAGTAGTACTGTATGTATTTGCCATACATGCCCATCCCACCTCAATGTATTACATTTCACCTTCCCAACCATCTCGCACACAATCCCAATTGCCTTCTTACTCATGCTGCAGTCCCAATTGCCTTCTTACTCATGCTACACCTCTCATTACTTTCTCCATCCCACCTGGTATTGGGAAGGGTAAGTTAACATTATAGTAGTGTATATTATACAGTATACTGTACTGTATTTGTCAAGAAATAGTCACTAAGGATAGCTTTACAGGATGCTTTTTCTCTAGGCCTTTGTGTTAAGTAACCTTTCACTTTACAGAATTGGCACCTGACTCTTATGAAACTCCTACCCAAACCTCTGCTGTTGGAGAGACTCTATTAACACCAAGAGTTAGAAACAACTAAAGAAGGTAGCTCTGCTTCATCAGGTGGACATAATCTGGCAATTTGTTGGTCCTGTTGTGGTTTCCTACATTCTGGGAATAATATTGTGTATGCCCTACAACAGCAGCTGTCTGAGGTGTCTCTAAAATTGGAGAAAGTAACAAAAATTAAAAGACAGTTAGAACTAAATTTAGAGGAATTACGAGCAAAGGAAGGAAGTTTAGAACAAAGATTAATGGAGCTTGTTGGAGAAAATGGTGACATCAAAAAGAAATTGTTAAAACAATCCTTAGACAATGATATTCTGCTTAAGGAAAATACAGAGTACAAAAATTTGGTATCAGAGTACAACCTTGAAAAAGCAAAGCAAACTTATGCCAATAAACCTATTATACCAGCATCTATGACTATATGTATCCTCACGGCCTTGTTATGCTTCTGTTTTGTTCTATGTGCTAGTTCCCCCTTTATTAGTCTGTTTCCTAATACCATCTGTGTAGTAAATGTCTTCTGAGGCCTGGTACTGTACTAGTTTAAGTATTGTTGGATTATAGTACTAAATCATATTCCAGTTGTGTGAACACTTTATGTGCTTGAATTTTTAAAAACTTCTGAGTTATCATTGCAAGGGAAGAATAGTTAGATGCAAATGAGCATGAGAGGGTAAGATGCAGCATATAAATAATTTCTGTAGCACTCAGTACATGGTTGAATGTCATACTTGATAATCATGGTTCCTGGCTTGTACAACAGCTTTAAAATGTACAGTTTATTATAGTAGCTGTATTTTTGTAGGAAGAACTGTTCCATGCTGACTTTTTACACTATGGGTGAGAGGTTACAGACTTTTGATTCATTCAGATTTGCTCACTTTTTTTCACTCGCCTCTGTATTTAATACTGTACTTTAGAGTTCAAGGAAATAAATTACTCGTGTCTACTTTTATGTTCTTACCTATTTGTATTTCTGTACATCTTTGCTTCCTCTTCTTTTAATTAATTTCTTACTGACCTCTAATTGTAGGTATTCCCTGTTGACACAAGTTTTCTATATCCTTACTATTCCATACTACTGCAGCATATTCCAAGGTAGGCCTTATAAAGGATGTAATTATTTTTTTGACCATTTCTTCATCTATTTAAGTGAAGGCCACTCTCAAGTTTGCTAACAATGTATACATGATTCTCACTTTATCATTTATATGATCATCTGGTGTCAATTTCTTATTTATCGTTACCCCTAAATCTCTTTCTTTCTCTGCTTTATTTAATATTTTATTTCCAAGCTTGTACTGCCAATTTGGTCTTCTCTCACTTCTACCAAATTTAATAATAATGTGTTTAATATCTTCAGCTTCCAGAACTAAAGTAGTTAAAGGAAGTACATTATTATGCCAAGATAACTCAAACACAAAAATGTATTGCACACTGGCAAAGTAAATAGTAATTAAGAGTAAACAGAAAAAATTAACAAACTTCTCGGAATAGCAAAATGACTGCACAGACTACTGGATATACAAAACTACAGAAGGGCCTGTAAAGAAACGTTCTTTTTCTTGCAAGTAATGAAAGGTCACATTTGAAAGTAAATCATGTACAAAAAGAAGCGAAATTGTGGGTGAAGTTAGAGTTAATGTGGGTGAAAGATGGGTGAGAGACATGATATGCATGTAATACAACATAAAGAAATATTAACGAATCTCTAGGAGATTCAGTCAATAATCCCAATTTTCTATGTTTGTGACTTATGTATATTAATCGTAATAAATTAATATCACGGGGTTTTGCTAACTAGAATTGGCGTGAGCGAGCCTCTATCAGCTTGTAAATACAATAGTGCTATAGCCTTCAATATAGCATACACTAGTCTACTATTCATGAAAACTATATCCACAACTATCAATTAACTCTTTTAGAGAACACCACACACGTATGATGTATAAATCATGTATTAAAACCGAGAATAAGGAGAGATTATTTAAGTTTGAACGAGATTCCTGCATGCTAGGGTCTCCAGCAGGGTCTCCAGTGAGCGTCATCACTTTGACGTCACGGAGCGCGTGACGTCACGGCTGAATTGATGACGTTTCACTGAACTATCCTTACTGTCTCTCATCCTTGGTCGACTCCATCTCTGTTGCAGAGGCTTTACAGTCCATCTTCTCCAGAATAGGAATACCTCGTGAAATCCTGAGTGACAGAGGCACGCAATTCACTTCGCAGCTGATGGCCGAACTCCGTAAGCTTCTGGGAGTAAAGATTCAGTTCACTACACCTTACCATCTCGCCGGAAATGGACGTGTAGAAAGATTGCATGGGCCTCTCATACGTCGCCCTGGGGCCTGCAAGAGAACGTTCAGTGATCATGTAATTCAGGCAGAGAGGAAGGCAAAGGAAAATGGGCTTATATTTCAAAGATAACTAACTCCTGATCACCAACGTCAATACCAGACACCCCGAGATAAACTAGTAACCCTCCAACAGTGTGCACAGACTAATTCCTGGCATGATCCCACAAACAGTATCAATCACCAAACCACTGCAGGATCCATGTGGCACCTAATTTGGAAGATTGTAAAGAGAAAAAAAAACTCTTCTGCACTTCATCATAGCTCAACTAAATATGATGAGTCTCTCATCGAAAGTTGGTCAGAAGTGTCACGTGTTAGTAGCCTCCCTCCACCAGTGCAAGATGCTCTCTCCTCTGGGGCAAACTTTCGCTCCGTTCGACTGGTGAATGCCTTACTACTACTGGATGAGGAAGAGGATGTACCCATCACTGAGGATGAGCTGCGGCGTGCCCTCATTCGGGGTGCAGCAAAAGCCCCTGGTGAAGATGGGATAACCTAATCAGTACTACGGACTTTCCACAAGGTTCCAGGTAACCCATTACCTAAACTCTATAATCTATGTTTTGAAAAGGGATATGTACCTCAGGCCTGGACAAAAAGCATAATTATGCCCATACCAAAACCAGGCACTGATAAATTTCGGCCCATCTCTCTCACCTCATGCTTCAGCAAGGTACTTGAACGTATATTTCTGTGTCGTCTAATGGTCCACCTGTCGCCCACCAGTGTCACAACATTCATTGATCTTAATTACTGTAAACTTTACTTGTAAATTGCATTATGGCTTTTTCAGTCGACATATTATTACGAAATTCGAACTAATTATCAGATAGTAGATTAAAATCTTCCAGGAACCTCCTCAATCTTTGAACAATAGCTTTTTTAATTACTTTACTAATCGATGGTAATATAGATATTGGTCTATAATTATTATCATCTTCAAGATCACCTGACTTAAATACTGGAATTACTTTAGCTATTTTAAGTCTGTCGGGAAAGCAACCTTGCTGAAAACAGAGATTAATAATGTGGGCCAGAGGTATATCTATGTATTGTGCTGTAATCTTAAGCAGTCTAGGTGGGATTTTATCATATCCTGGTGCAGTGTTTGTTTTTAAGTTACATAAATACAGATTTATCTCTTCCCTAGTAACAGGGTACAAATAAAGTGAGATATTGGCAGGATTGTTGAAGAACTGACGGTGGAAAGTTTGTGGTGTAGCTGTTTGTTGCTGAGAAAATTTTGTCTTTTTCAGAAAGTGATCATTAAAAACATTAGCGGTGTGGTCATTATTATTTTTCAGTTTAATTTCATTTGCACATTTATTGTTAGTTATTCCTAATAGATTATTTATCGTGTTCCATATTGATTTACTATTTCCTTGTTGGTTCTTAAACTTATCCTGATAGTATTTGTTTTTTGCAACACGCAACAAGGTTACTATGTGGTTTCTATAAGTTTTATATCTTGGTCCATATGACAGTGGCCATTTTGATGCAAGTCTTTCGAGTCTATGTTTCTCCTTTATACTATTTCTTAATGCAGTAGTAATGTAAGGACTTCTGTTGTATTTATCAACAAAAACTTTAATTTTTTTTACTGGAAAACAAGAATTAAATTTGTTTCTAAATAGCGTATAAAATTCTTCAAATGCATCGGTTGCATAATTTTTATTTAATATTTGAAACCAGTTTTCATTTGCTACTACTTATGTAAATAAACTTATATTCCTATCAGAAAAATTTCTTTTTTCTACGTATACATCAGTATTTTTTACTGTATTCCGAAATTGTGAATAAACTGCAAAATGATCGGATACATCAGCATAAATTATGAAATTATTTATATTGTTTTCAAAATGAGAGGTCCAGATATGGTCTATCAGTGAGGGACAATTATCAGTTACTCAAGTGGGTTTTGTTGTCAATGGAAAACAGCCATGCGAATACATCACATTCATAAACTCCCGCACTCCAGGCTCATTTGTTTTAAGTAGATCTAAGTTCCAATCTCCGAGAAAATAAGTTTAATTGCATCTTTTTGCCACTGCAAAATAAAAAATTCTCTTTAATGCATTAAAAAAATCTCGCAAATTCCCCTTTGATGGCCTATAAGTGGATACAAACAAATTGGTGTTCTTACCACTACTGACTTCCACACATACACACTCTAAGAATTGTTCCATTAAACAACACTCTCTTATAATACAAGAATTGAGTATGCTAGAAACGTATATACATACAACTCCTCCTTTCCTGTCTCTGTTCACTGCAAACATATTGTACCCTTTTAACTTATACAGGTTTTCTATATTATTGTCAAGCCTGGTCTCCGAGAATCCCATAATATCAATATTATTTTCCTCAGGCAAACACTGATCAATAAATATTTGAAGATTACTAGCTAAGCTTCTTATATTCATACTTCAAACAGAAAATACATCAGTTTCGTTCAGTTTTGTTTTCATATCATCTAAGTATATATATTTTGAAAATTTATAAGTAATATTATCCATATCCATAGCTATCGGCAGCCATTTTTTGATTGAGTGACATTACTTTTCTTTCCTAGTGATTTACTTCTTCACAATTCTTCTGGGTTTTTTCCTAATCTCCTGGGGCCGCAAGCTAGGAGAGGCTCGTGCTGCAGGCGTCCCAGCTGGCCCGGATGGCGCGGGGAGAGGTGGGAAGGTTTGCACCGCGCCACTCTGTTCCACCACACCAACCCTTCCAGGAGTACCACCCGCAGCAGAACCAAGCCCAGCCACAGCTCCCTTTATTACATCATCGCCTACTGGGCGAGCCTCGATAACGGCTGCAGCCCCGCGTTGGTGATCTTGGCTGGAGACAGGCGGTTCCTGAACTTGATGTGGCTGATTTTGTGCTGTAATCCCAGTGTCAAACCTGTCTTTCACGATGAGTTTTGTATGCTTAAAATAGTGCATTTGTCGCGGCTTCTAGCCGCTTAAATTGTATTTATTGGTTGTGAAACCAGCACAGCTGTTTGCTATAGAATAGGCCCCTTCACAAGCCCAGGCCCCGTATAGGCATAATCTGGGTTGGAAGGGTCAATTCCGTGACGTTCATCAGAAGTAAATAAAATTCAAATCTGGCGCTGTACTGATAGTGGAGCCACCTGGTGGTGGTGAGGTGAGGTATTAAGCCCCTCCTCCGCTGAATACCGCTCGCCCACTCCAATGAGAAAGAAGTGAGTGCCTGGCGCATCGGGAGGTGGGTGGGACAGTAGAAGCTGTGCTGGTTTCACAACCAATAAATACAATTTAAGCGGCTAGAAGCCGCGACAAATGCACTATTATTGGTATAGTGAAACTAGCACAGCTGTTTGCTATGCATGCGATGCGGTTGGTGGGAGGTGAGGTGGAGGCACTCACGTGCTAGTTAAGAGTGGTTGAGAGCGGAGGGCAGGAAAGGTAACCGAGCCCGGTGAGGCAGCAGCTAACGCCCCTCCCGACACTGGCTAGGTGAAAAGCCGTGGTGGGGGAGAAGTAGCTTATACCATATAACCGTAGACCATTCTGTTATAGACCAGAATTGTTACACATAAAGTGTTTATAGGTAGACTCGAGGGTTCGGGTCTAGGAGAGGAGGGGGGAGGTACCCATGGCATCTCCCCCCCCCCTTCCCCCCCCCCCCCCTTATTCAAGTCTTCTGAGTTAGGGCTATGGCCCTCGCTCAGGTAATGTGATCCCGAGGGGATGAAGGAGGACACTAGGATCCAGATATCCTGTGTAATAATATCTCCTGTCACTCATCGTAGTTAAGTAATTGTTTGGAAAATGAATACACAAGAATTCCGTAACAATGTAATTTATTTTAGACTCTCTTTCACCATATGTACACGTAAAGAATGGGGATGAGTATGAAGCTGTACAAGATGTGGATGAGGTATGGGATGATGTGACGGGACTTAAATCACCCGACCTTTTCTCTTCGGGCGGCCCCTCCCCCCCATGTGTCTCCCGCGGGGACCCTGGGGAATAGGAGGTGGAGTACCCATAGCCACACAGGGGGTAGGGGAGAGCGAGTGGAACAGGTACCGCGTCCTGAAGGAGGAAGTGGACGCCCAGCCCCCCAAATCCCTGACCCTCTCCACCGAGTGAGTCCTGAGGAAGGCGAGGGAGGCGGCCACGCCCCTAATGCTGTGAGCCCTCGGGGCGTGTCCGGGATCCCCGTTCTCTATCACTCGGCAGAGAAGGCGAGCGATTGACCTAGGGAAGAGAGGGTTACCGGACCTAGAGTTGTAGAAGAGGTGGTCCGGAGAAGCCCCTCTCGTCGCCTCCACGTATGCAACAAAGGCGTGGACTGGGCAGAGGGGGTGGAAATTTCCATCCCTCAGGAACGAGGGTACTGCGAGAGGGCCAATTCTGTCGTCAGCGTGCTCGTTCTTAGCTAGAAAAGCAGGAGAGGGGGAAATGGTTAAGGAAGTAAGGTTAGGGGTTACTGAAGAAAAGGCTGTGTGACGGGTCAGGGCTGCCAACTGAGAAGCCCTGTAACCTGTAGCTAAGGCGAGCAGGAAGAGAGCTTTCTGGAGGAGGTGACAAACCTCCAGAGGGACCCCCTCGAAGGTCAGGTAGGAAAGGACACGATGAAGGGACCAGGAGGGTGTCTGGGCCCGGTGAGGTGCGGTCCCCGCCCGAATCCCCATCCTCAGGAGAGAGAGAGGCCTCTCCAAAACCTTAATGTTAAAACCCAGGAGGAGGGGATCAGACAGGGCTGCGTGATGCGCAAGCACCGTCACCGGGGCCCTGTTGGTGGAATCGGCGAGCCACGTGAGGAATTCCAGGACTGTGTCCTCCGAGATGACCCTGGAGGGGTGTCTTCGCAAGAAGTCCTGGAATCTTTTCCAGCAAGATTCGTATTGTCGCACCGAAGACTGACGATGAGCCCTCAACATCTTGTCCACTGTCTCCTTAGTGAACCTTTTGCTGAGGACTCCCCGTAGAAACTCCAAGCGTGTAGTTTCAGTGACGCTTGGAGTGGTGCAGACAGGGTGCTGGAGAGGCACGCCGATCCCAACTGAAGGGGATGCGGGCACCACCGGGACAACTCTCCGAACCACGGCTGTGCTGGCCAGAGGGGGGCTATGAGGAGAACCCTCCCCCTGAACGTGCGCAGCTTGAGGATCGCCTTCAGGAGGACTGAAGTGGCTGGGGGTGGGAAGAGGTAAAGATGACCCCACCTGTTCCAGTCCTCCGTGAAGGCGTCCGGGCCTCCCGCCTCTGTTCTGGATGAGAAAGTCAGGAACAGAGGGAGTAGGGCCGTGGATGGGGAGGCGAATAGGTCCACCTCCGGTGTCCCGTAGCGAAGGCAGAGAGACTCGAACACAAGGGGACGCAGTTGCCACTCGACTGACGTCCCCCTGAACCTGGATAGGGCGTCCGCCCAATCGTTCTCCCGCCCTGGCACGTAGCGGGCCGAGAGGTGAATGTCCCTCTTGGCCGCTATTGCGAAAATCTGTTCTGACAGGGACAGGAGAATTTCCGACCGTACGGTGCCCTGTTTCTGTAGGCACTGCACGGCCGCAACGTTGTCCATATCGAAGCGGACGCCTATCCTGGCAAACTGAGGGTGTCTGTTGAGCCATTCCTTCGCTACCATCAACTCCCGGGCGTTGATGTGCAGTAGCCTTTCCCCTTCCTTCCATCCCCCGCACCGTTGATGTCCCAGGCAAGACTGGTATCTCCAGCCTACGTCCGATGCGTCTGTCGCCACCGTAATCCCCGGGGGAGGGAACACCCAGGGGACCCGCTGACGCAGGGCACCGGGACGTAGCCAGGGGCGAAGGAGGCGGTGGAGAGAGGGGGACACTTGCCTGGGAAGGTCCCTGTGTGCGGGGGACAGGTGGAGGTTTACCTCCCGCGTCAGCCTCCTGTGTTTCAATCGTCCCAGGGGCATTGCAGGGGCCGCGAAATTTAGGGACCCGAGCAATGATTCCCACTGGCGGCGAGAGAAAGTACGGGAAAAATGCGCCTGGCGGACGTGGCGGAGGGTCCGGCGGGCGTTGTCTGGAGCGAGAGAGAGGGTGGCCGAAAGAGAGTCCCACTCTATTCCTAGCCAACACAGCTTGCGAGTGGGGGTGAGAGAGGACTTGGGGATGTTCAACAGAAACCCCATTTCCTCTAGCACTCCCCTCGCTACCCGGACGTTGTTTGCTACCTGCTCCTTGGAAGGGGCGTGAAGCAACCAATCGTCCAGGTACATGAGGGTGGGGACACCCGCCTCTGCCAGACGGGATGCCACCACCCTCACGAGTTTTGTGAAGACTCGCGGAGCTAGAGAAAGACCGAAAGGGAGCCTGGTAAACTGGAACGTCTCGGTCCCCACCTGGAAGACCAGAAAGCGGCGAAACCTGGGGTGGATCGGGACGTGCCAGTACGCATCCTTGAGATCCAGGGATGCTAACCAGTCTCCCTTCCTCAGAACTGTGCGGACCTGAGCAACCGAAACCATCCTGAAATGTAACGTTTTCACGAATTTGTTTAGCTTGCTCAGGTCCATCACCAATCTCGTTTTTCCCTGATCCTTTTTGGGGACCGTGAATAAACGAGAAAGAAAGACCCTTCCCGTCGCCCGCTCCACTACCCCTTTTTCCCGCATTTCTAACACATGCGGGACGACCGAAAGTGACACTTTGGTTGAGGCAGGAGGTAGACGTAGTGGCTGTAACGGGAGAAGACAGGTGTCAGTGAGAGTACCGTTAATCCTAATCCCCCGGGGCCCGAGGGACCCGGGGTGGTTGGGGGGGTGAATGACAGGAGAGGCAGAGATTTTGACCGCAAGGGAAAATCTGATTTTGACCTAACGGTAGCCCAAGGACGGGATTAGGCATAATTCATATGTCAGAAAGTAAGGATGACAGTTACTCACCGGAACAGTAATCCAGGGCCATATACAGGCCCTGGCGAATTATCCTTGCTGCCCAGCCGTGGGTGGGCCAGGCTGCTGACCACCCTGTGAGGCAGCCCAGAGTGGGACCCTCAAGTTGCGCGGTCCTTCTGGGCGGGGTGGTTGAAGGAGGACTTGGGCTTCGAGTAGGACTTGGAGCCCTGTCCCCTTCCTCGAAAAGGCTGCTGGCCCCTCTGGGAGGGCCTGTTGTGTGCTCTCGGGGGAGTGGGATAGGAGGGCCTCGGTAGCCTGGAGGGCTGGGAGGGCCTCCGGGGCTGGTAGGCTGGTCTGGCTGGCTGTGAGGCACGTGGCCTACGGACAAACAGAATAATTAGGAACCAAAGTAGACCCGAAAATCCTTTCATTTCACCCCCGTGACAACTCGGGTAAGACGAACACGAGAGGTACTTACTTGGAGGTGGATGGTTTTGGTAAATTGATTACCGCTGGGAGGGAGGCGAAGATCGTGTCTGTCGCCGGTTGGTCAAAGAGGGCGGGGGACAAGGGGGCAGCTCGCACCACTCCCCTCTGTGCCATCTCCGGTGCAGATTTAGCCGCCGCCTGGCGGGCTGCCAGTCTCGCCTCGGCGAACGCCTTCGCCTCCTCCCGCATGAAGTGGGTCGTCATCGCCGCCACGCCCTCCATCACGGTGGCCATGGAAGAGAGGGTGTCACTGTAAGGGGTAAACAAGGAAAAACCGAGCGAACCCGGGGATAAGTACCCGGGAGTAACAGAGAGACCCTCTACCCAGCATCCCTAAAAACATGACACACGAGTAAGGTACTCACGCTAGCTGTACACCCGACATCTCGTGGTAGGAGTTGGTTAGGGCGTTGAGGCAGTCCCTAATCAACGAGGCGGCTGCTCCCGTGGAGATGGTGTGGGCCAACTCTAGACGGGTAGCAGACTCCGCCTGTCGCAACTTACCATCGGGCTCCTTCAGCTGATAGGGGACCCGGGGCTCCTTCTCCGTCTTCCACAGGCACTCCCTCAAGCCCGGGGGGGCCCGGGAATGAGGGAGGATGACGGGGAAAGACGGAGGAGGGGGCTTCCTGGGCGCGTTGTTTCTCTGGTGGTCCAGGGACTTAAGGAGAAGGGCTGGAATGTCCAGGTCCCCTTCGCCCTTATCCCCCGGGAAGTACGCGTCCGGGGAAAGGAGGAGAGCCGTGTTACCGTGGGAGCGGTCAATCCTCCAAGCCCCGGACAAGTGTAGCTGGCTGTACTCCACCAGAAAACCCATCGCGTCCAGGGTCGCCGCAGAGGACACCCTAGATGAAGTGGGTACGGGCGCTGAGATAGGACGGACCTTGTAGAAGGGAATAGCCTCGCCCTTCTCATCCGCCCGCCACTTCACCACGACGTCATCCCTCCGGATCCACACGTCTGGTTGAGCTGTGTCCAGAGACCAAGCCACCAGTCTGCCCTCCTCCGAAGAGTGGGTCCATGTAGGAGGGAGAAGAGACCAAGAGTAGGGAAGGTATCCGTCTCCCGAAGGAGGGGGTGACGGGGACGGAGGTGCGGAGGTAACCAACTCCTCAGCTACGTCCCCCGACGGAGACTCGAGCCCCGGGGAAACGGGAGGCACGAAAAGGACTCCCACATCCCCGGGAGGACTCGAGCCCTCGACGGGAGCAGCAGCGGGAGGAGGGGGAACAGGAGCGGGTTCCGTAGCGACAGCCGGAGGCTGCGCGACGGAAGCCCCAGGAAAAGCGTGAGGAATAAGGGCGTGGAAGATCTTAACTATCTTCCTCGACGAGGGGCTGTCCCCCCCCCGCTTACCCCTGCGGGAATTGCGGGTGGGCGAAGGAGAGCTCCCCGATGACGAAGAAAAGGAAGAGGACGACGAAGAAGAGGAGGAAGGAGAACGGCGACGAGCACGGGACTTCCTGGAGTGGCGGGACCTTTTAGCTGAACGCTTGCGTCCTCTAGAGAGGCCTGAGGAGCCAGCTCTAGCAGGAGGCGAAGCTGGGGGTTCCCTGCTGGGCCCTTGTACCGGTGAGGCAGTCGGGAGAACCAGCGCGACAGACTCGCTCGCTTCCCGGGGGGATAAACCCCGAGAAGGAGTCGTAGTACCGCCTAGGGAAGGAGGCTCAATCTCTCGGGCCTCAGGAGGTTCTAGCCCCTGAGACTCCGAGAGACAGGAAGAAGGGTAACGGGTCCTGAAAAAACCCAGGTCCGCTCCCAAAATCGGGTCCACCCACGCCAAAGAAGAACCGTCTCGTCTGTGGGCCATTCTCCTAGCCCTCGTCCACGCCATACGAAGAGAAGCAAGGGCAGGGAGCTTGGAGCGGGCAGAAGGGGAGGTAACCCGACACAACTCAGCCCAGGGGCGGCACACACCACACGCCAAAGGGTCGTAACCCAAGGGAGTGAAGCAGGGTGCGTGAGGAGAACAGTGCAGGTGTCCGTCAGGCGAGACCCGCACGGTACATCCTGAGGCAGCACAAAGGGCACGAGTAGGCTGGGGGAGAAAAGAATACACAAACATGGGTTAACACGTGCAAACACTGGAACGCAGAAGACACGAAACCCATCCTCCCCGAAGGAAAGAAGCGCGGGACACGCCCGCTGACCCTGGGGACCAGGACACGATCCCCCACACTCGCGCAGCCGCCCAGGGAAAAACCCCGTAAAACCAAAACTGTCCGCCACATGAACCAGAAGGAGGGGTAGGAGGGGACCCGATAGCCTGAGAAGAAACACTCCAGGCTGAAAATAATGGAAAAACCCCAAAAATAAAATAAAAAACCCCCGCCCGGGAGAGGAAGAGAGAACCAGGGCACAATTCTCACTCCCCCCTACCGAGAGGGGACACATAATAATCGGGGCAGGCAAGAGGAAGGGCTGCAAAGACCCCATGTGGTCACCACGTGGGGCGGGGAAGTCCCACGTGGCGCCCACTAACCTCGCTAAAAACCCCAGAAAACCCCGATAAAATACACACGAAGAATGTACTAGTGGCAGGAGGGACAGTGAAGGAGGGGACAGACGGAGAAAAACTCCGAAAACAGGGGCTGAAAAGCCCCCTTCGCTTAAGGAAAGAACTAAGTCCTAATGAAGAAAAAACCCCCATAAACACCTAAAACCCTCCTAGAAAACACACAAGATACATCTGCAAAGCAGGCTAGCCACTAGAACACAAAAGAAAAACTTAGCAGGAACACGCGACACAATACCATAGCGTAGCAGCGAGGAGCGTAGATGTTGACTGAGACGTGTTCCGCGACAGAGTGGGCGAACGGTATTCAGCGGAGGAGGGGCTTAATACCTCACCTCACCACCACCAGGTGGCTCCACTATCAGTACAGCGCCTGATTTGAATTTTATTTACTTCTGATGAACGTCACGGAATTGACCCTTCCAACCCAGATTATGCCAATACGGGGCCTGGGCTTGTGAAGGGGCCTATTCTATAGCAAACAGCTGTGCTGGTTTCACTATACCAATAATAGGCTATTTTCCCCTGTGCTCTCGCCTGTTTCATCTGTGGAATTTGAGCGTTCTTGATAGCTTGAGAAGCAGCGCATAAGTCGTCATTAAGGTAAACATTGGTCCCTCGCAGTTTCCTTGCACTCCTCATGACCGCCTCTCGGTCGCAAAAGTGGGAGAAACGCGCCACGATGGGACGAGGCCTGCCGTCTGTGTGTTGTCCTATACGGTGGGCCCTTTCCAACTCCAGACCTGGCAGCTGCATCTTATCGTTCAGTAGGGAAGACACCACTGCCACTGATTACTCCCAGGTTTGCTCGCTGCTCTGCTCTTCCACACCGCTGATTCGAGTATTGTTCCTTCTGCTATAGTCCTCCTGATAGTTGATGCGGTCTTCCATGTTTTTGATCTTGAGTTGAGTGGAGTCAATATGTTGAGATAGCTTATCAATTGTCCCTCTGCTAGCAACGCGCTCTGCTTCATTAGTTTTGATAGTTGTTTTGAGAGCGTTAATTTCATTTTGACTAAACTCAAGGCTGGCAGTTAGATCTGAGACAGTGGCTTCAAGTTTATGTATTCTTTCAGTTAAGTTTTTCACCACTACTTCTATGGCATTCTTATATGCCCTCTCTTGCGATTGAAGTAACTTTATAATAGTAGCTGAATCATAGTGAGGTAGCGAAAGATGGTAACAGAGACTGTGAGATATGCTTTGTGACGTCAGAGCAGTACTGCACATGATCAAACCTCAGCCAACGGGTCGAGAGGGGGTGTGCCGAACTGTGGTACAAATTACTCGCTCTATATCCGTCTAAGTCCAAATCCCCTTACTTTATCAAACCCTCTAGGATGCTGACTGGTTACTTAAGTGACTTGCATAGGTAGTCATACGTCAGTAGTTGATCTGGTATCTTTAGGATCTATGATTACTTGGGGAGCACCCTGCTTTCCTTGGAAACACTGCTGCCATGACAGTTGGTGTCTGTGGCATTGTTGAAGGCATGAAGGATGGAGATTAGGGTATTCAAGGCAGGAAGGACTGACCCAGGATGGTGGCAGCACACCTCCACAATCATCAATTAAGTGGTGCCATACGGTCCTGCCAATGAACCTGACCTTCATTATTGAAATATTCCCTGAACTGCTCACGAACCAGTTTGGCTTGGTTGGAATGTCCCCTACCAATTGCATGCAGCTCCTCCACACCAGCTGATGCATGCTGATGCATTTGACCTCTATTCAGCCTGCCTATTGAAATGTCCTCCCTGTCTATGAAGTCTGGAGGAGGTGTCTGGGTACTGTGATTTTAATTCTCTAAAAAGTCTGAATTGCACACTCTTTTCACTTCTTTTCTTAAGCCAATCACGGCTCCATAATCTCTTCCTCTTCTTCTGCTTCTTCTTGACGAGTAATAACAGGGCTAGAGCTGCAGCACAGTCGTCATCCAAGATGAGAACTTCAGAACTGTAGCTCTGATACATGCAGACCACCGAAATCAGGGATTGTTGTGTATGTGTGCGGACGAATGTGAAGCGAGGATTTGTTTGGCAAGTTTCCAACGGTGCGCTTTTTCGATTACAACTCGCCCCACCACCGATTTGCCGAAATATGCTCGAATCTCGGCTAGTTCGTGTGACCAGACACAGTTAAAATTGCCGGTGAATAATAGAATTGCAGGTGAATAATTGACGAAAAAATGGCTCATGTGACCGCGCCTTTAGTGAGCAGATTATCAAGTAGCCTTGACTTGGAGAGAGTGCAGGGTTGCTAAACAGTATTTGTCAGCAGATGTTTTTTGGCAAATAATAATTTTATTTGGCTGGAGTTTCGTTGGCCGGATTGCAATATTAATGCCGAGCATTGTCTCGGGCCTGCCGATAGGCCTTCATGGGCTGTATCTGGCCTGCAGGCAGAGGTTGGCCACCCCTTGTTGGCCGGATTCACTTGTTTATTCAGAGTATGTTCACGGGCCACACAATATGCCTCTGGGTGTTACCTGCTCCTACTCTAAATATAACCTGATGGACATCTTATTTACGACTCATATGTTAGCTACTTTATACTTTTCTTCGCCGGACCAGTTATACTCTGAACCAGTCATGTCGTTTAGAAATTTTTTGTCTCCCAGAGACCCGAGACACTTCCAACTTCGTTGTACCGCCCATTCATAGATGCTTAACGCAAGAGAGTTTTATAAAGAGTTGTTGGCAGTAGGACTATGTTTTTAGTTCATGAGAGAGAGAGAGAGAGAGAGAGAGAGAGAGAGAGAGAGAGAGAGAGATTGTATATATATGTAAGTGACAGGAAACGTGTGTGTGTGTGTGTGTGTGTGTTGGGTTCGTACTATCCCTATCGTTGACTGACGTGTTATCATTGCCTATGCTTTTTTAATCCCGACTTCAGCAGATATTTGTGGTGAAAGTTGTAGTACAAACCCCTTTACCACGCCTGGTACACCCAGTATCAACACTTATGTGTCCTGTCTCGTCTGAAATAAACTTGGATATACAGATTTGGGAATTGGTGATTCCTGTATTTTTATTATGAGCATAATCCTTGAAGTTAGACAGGAAGGGCTTTTTATTTAACTAAGAATCTCTGAATATCAGAGAGTTCACCAGTAAAATTATTAACCATTAAATTCCTTCAAGACTAACTTAGACTATTGTATGCAGGTAAAACTAATTTTGTAGTTAATGTGTGTGTGTGTGTGTACCAATCTGAAATGCTTGTGTTTCTCCCTAGATAGAGAAAAGTTGTTTGATAATTGTTACATAAATATGGATTAAGTGTCACGCTTAAAATAAAGTATACTACATTGTTTTGACATGACGTAACAACATAATAATTTACAAATAATTAGATAATATCTTGCAATACACTGGAATTCATTATCTAATATGTTTTATCTCTTCCTTCACTGTCCCGACGGAGTACAGATGCCACCATGACACTTCCCGTGTGCGTGTGGTTACTACAGGACCAGTATCCATCACGTAGTGTTGTGTTTGTATAAACCTTTGTCAACTCAAACTTTGTCCCTCAATTCTTCTTTGAGTAATAATAGGTACACTTGGACATTGTGAACCAACACTACCAACATTAACCATCACATTGTCAGGTGATATTCTAATATTAAATATCGATCATAATAAGTTGTTGGACACCATTTTAGTTTTAATAAATACAGTAATGGCAATATTAGGAATGGATAGGAAGCCCCTGGCTAGTACAGTGGTAGCGCTATGGCCTCGCATCCGTGAGATCGGCAGATGGAGCATCGCCCAGGACCGTGAGTTTAAAACTGTTTACTGAGGGGTTACTGCCATGGCTGGGCACCATGGTGGGGAGTTGGGCTGGCCTGGCTGACGTTCGGGATAGTATCTCATCAGAGATAGATACCAGAACTGAAACCCTGCAACATTTTTTTTTTATCATAGTACGGGGAATTGATAAACTAATAATAACATTGGCAAGCGTTCCACTAAGAACACATATTATAACCTGATAATAATGATAAACCTAAACACACACAACTCCCCCCCCCCCCAAAGCCTATATCCCTATTCCGGCACCACTCCAAGCCTGTCCCCCTATTCCCGCACTCCCCCTAAGCCCCCACGCACCCCCATCCCCCCAAACAAACTAAACACACACAACCCTCCATCCAAGTCTGTCCCCCTATTCCCGCAACCCTCTAAAACCCCCTAAACACATATAACCCTCTCCAAGCCTGTCCCCCTATTCTCGCACCCCCCTAAACACACCCGCACCCCCCGAAACACACACAGCCCCCCACCCAAGCATGTCCCCCTATTCCCGAACCCCTCCAAGACTGTCCCCATGTTCCCCTACCCCCATCAAATCCCCCTCATCCCCCTAAAACCCCATAAACACACACAAACCCCCCCTGAAAGCCTGTCCCCCTATTCCAGCACCCTTCTAAACCCTTCTGCACCCCCCTAATACCCCCTAAACATACACAACTCCCCCACCAAGCCTGTCACCCTATTCACGCACCCCTCTTACCCCTTCCGGACCCTCCTAAAACACCCTAAATACACATAACCCCCCCACAAGCCTGTCCCCCTATTCTGGTAACCCTCCAAGCCTGTCCACCTATTCCCGGACCCCCCTAAACCCCCCCGCAGCACCCTAAAAAAACCCTAAACACACACAACCCCCCAAGTCTGTCCCCCTATTCCCGCACCCCCCTAAAACCCCCTTAGCACATATAAAACCCCCCCATTCCTATCCTCCTATTCCGGCACTAGTCCAAATCTGTTCCCTTATTCCTGCACCCCCCTAAACCCCCCTGCACCCACCTAAAACCCCCTAAACACACACAACCCCCCAGAGACTGTCCCCCTATTCTCACAACCCCCTAACCCCCTCGCACCCCCTAAGAACCCCTAAACACACACAATCCCCCCTCAAGCCTGTCCCCCTATTCCTGCACCCTCCTAAACCTTGCCGCACCCCCCTAAACCCCACCGCACCCCCTAAAACCCCCTAAACACACACAACCCCCCAGAGCCGGTCCTCCTATTTCTGTACCCCCTAAAACTCCCCTTCACCTCTTAAAACCCCCTAAACACTCACAACCACCCAAAGCCAGTCCCCCTATTCCCGCACCCCCCTAAACAAATACAACCCCACACCAAAGCCTGCCCCTCTTTTCCCGCACCCCCCTAAACCCCCCCGCACCTTCCTAAACACACACAACCCCCCAAACCTGTCCCCCTATTCCCGCACCCACCTAAACCCCCCTGCGACCCCCTAAAACCCCTTAACACACACAACCTCCCCCAAAGGGATGCACCACTATTACCGCACCCCTCCAATCCTGTCCCTCTATTCCCGCACCCCCCTAAACCCCCCTGCACCCCCCTAAAATCTTCTAAGCACACACATTCCCCCCAAGCCTGTTTCCCTATTCCCGCAACCCCCTGTGTGCGTACAACCGTGTGCTTGCGTCCGTGCGTGCCTGCCTGCCTGTTTGTCATGCTTGCATGCGTGCGTGCGTGCGTGTGTGCGCGTGTGTGTGTGTGTGGGGGGATGGGAAGCTGATCGAGGTGGTAGGATAATTTGTATATGGATAATTAACATTAATCACTGGTTCTAATCTGTGACCACAATATAATTAATAATTAATTATTGTATTGGTTGTTGGTGAATGTGACTTTACATGATAACACTCACTCTTAATTAATAGTTAACAATGGTAGTTTAGTGAGTAAACTATACAGTGATCATTATTATCTAACTGTTGGATAGATTTTGTGAATGCGAATACTCAGCTTTTGGATAACAATGAAGCCTTACAAGTGAGGTTGGTTAGGAAGCTAACAAACCAATACCACTGTAGAATCAACCCTAAAATAATGAAGCCTCACATGTGTGGTTGGTTAGGAAACTAACAAACAAATACCACTGTGGAATC